>PVJH01016344.1:0-50820 GCA_004026705.1 Nesogale talazaci
CATTCTGGTGGGTCTCTGAGCCAGAACAGACACTATAGCCATGATTGTGGTTATTCATCTGCCTGCATTGGAAATGGCAGTGCTTGTCCATGTTGTTTTGCTTCGTTCAGATCAATATAACAACATGCAAGAGTGATGTGGTCTCTCTCTCTGCTAATTTACCTCTGGTCATAACCCATCTTCTGCTCCTGTCCCATCCGCTTACATTGAGCTTCATATAATGTCCTTATTGCTTGCTTTTACTGCCTCTGAATATGACACCTTTGTAATATACTACAGAGTATTAGAACATAATGCAGCCATTGAAATCAAAGACAGCATAAAAACCTTTAACTATGCTTACATGAGCGTATGAAAATAAACGTCCCAAACCTAATCAATGTCATGGAGTCCAATACAATCCATAGAGACCCTGTAAGAACATAGTAAAATGCTATGGTTTTTCCCAGGCTTGGCTTTATTTACAGGATCATAAAGTTGCATCTTTGTCTCGTGGTGCAATGGGTGTGTTTAAGCCGAGGGCCTTGTGCATAGCTGAACCCCCACAAAGAAGAACTCTTATATGAAAATACAACTGCATACTTATCCAATGTTTATTGATAAGAAAATTTGTATGAAATTAGAAGAACATGCACATCAATCTAAGGATATCATAAGAAACCACTGGATCCATGTCCCCTGTTTTTTTATTTTCTTAAAAGTAAGAGTCCCGCAGGAGCACAGAAAAAAATGGAGGTGGAAGGACAGCATTGTTTGAGGACCAGCTTCCTTCTGTGAGATACTGGTCAAGAAAGTTAGATAGAGTAATGGGCATTGTTAAAGATAGTTCCTTAAACACCTCCAACTTATTTCAAAGGAAAAACCCAAGTAGTTGTGGTTATTCAGAAGCAGTTTTGTTGTTCTCTCTTGGAAGAAAGTTATCCTTTCAGTAGCAGAACCATTATACACACACACACTCACACACAACACATATATGCATCAGTGTGTATGTATGCACATATATGTGTGTATGTATGTGTATGTGTGTATAAATAAGGCCTTGAAATAATTATCATTTCATTATATATTTTTCATTATATTTTTTCACAAATTGCAGAAGCTGCCTAAAATATTTTAACTGTGTGTACCAACAGGGTCTTTCTCTGTGCTCAGAGAGACCTATACTCAGTAAGTATAGACATTCATAGATAAGAGCACATTTAATCAGCTGGAAATGCATCCGTATCTTTTACATCAATAGTCCTTTATTTGAATTGCAGCCAGATTGTGTCTGTGAAACTGGATGTCTAGGGTAAGTAACCTGTCCAACTTCTCGCTGTGTTAAGCCTTGGCTGCAATGTGCTAATTGCAGTGTCAGTGATGGGAATCGTGTAGTAAATCAGCTCGGGATCAAAATATTTAATCTATGTCAGACATTTGGAGCTGCTTCCTCAGCAAGGTTCTCACTGACTCGAGGGCTAGAAGCTATTTGCTGTGCTAAGTGCTTCTGCATGAAAGGGAGTGCAGAAGCCAATGGAAAGAGCTTTGACAAAGCGGGATGTGTGCAGGGGGAAAAGTGGCAGACGTTTTAATGTCATTGCAGCACAAATCCTGAAACAGGAATACGAAAAGTGTTTAAAATGACTACAACCCTCCACAACCAAAAACAAATTCACGGCCATCAAGTCCATACAAACTCATTGTGATCTGTCTGTGTGTTTCTCAGACTGCCACTGTCTACAATAATGAAATGCACAGTGTTTCACGAGCGGAACTACTGGGGGTTTTGAGTTGCAGGACATGCAAATCACCCTGGGACATGTAACCACTAAACCACCAGGGTTCCTTACAGCTTTGATCTATGTATGAAAAAAATGTATGCCATGTTACACAGAGAATGAGTTCCCTCTGAGAACATGTGGCATTGTAGGAAGGCATGTGGGTTGTCATAACTTACCAGGGTGCTAATGGTAGCTAGTGAAAAGGAGGCAGGGATGCTTCTAGAAATCGTACATGGAAATCCTCCTGCTGGAGTAATTAAATCATTCCAAATGTCACAGTGGTAGGGTTGAGGAGTCCTGTTCTATTTGAATGGCAACATATTTCAGGTATAAAGTGTGCATCGGCTGACCAAATGTCCTCTTTGTTTGACCTATTATAATGGTTGTATGACTGTATAATATTTAGTTTATGTACATTAAATAGAAGACTTCCTGGATTCTGCTAAATCATAGGGTAAACCAATACCGAGTTCCAATCTCTACTAACTGACTTTGGAGAGACTTGCAGTGTTTCATTTAATAAATTAAATTCTTAACAATGATATTTCTTATAAAATTGAGACTGCAGCTCATAACTCAATAGGAGGTCAAGGATTAAATTTTATCCCCTAAGCTACCATCTGCTTTGCTGTTTAATTGCACTGCACCACATAATATTACATTTTAATTATAAAAGGTTGAGAGAACATTAATTTAGTAGTGACTCCAGGAAAAGATCGCAATTAGTTTCTCAAGTTTTTCAGTTTAACCTCATTTAATTTCTTTATTACTAACTGCATATAATGTGATGCTGGATTATAATGGGTTAAATATTAAAGTAATATGGCTCTAAATATGAACATGGAAACATGAAATGTTAATATATTTTGGACTAAAATGTACTAGATTATTTTCTAATACTAATACTCAAACATTAAAAGTAACATATTATTGGAAAATGTTTTTACGTTGGTTTTATTGAATATCTTTAAAACCCCATAGGAAAACAGAAAACTTTCAAGATTAAATCAAGCACACTGCAGACATTAATTTATATATACATTTATTTTGATCCAATATTGTGAATGTACTCATCTTCAGAAACTGTTACATTCAAAATAAGATCAAATTTCAACTTTTAAACATATGGTCTAAAGATTAAACAATTTGTGAACTTAATAAGAGTATTTGTTCACATTTACAATGAAAAATGTATAAAGTGATTTTTTTTATTTTGAGCAAAAGAAATCCATATTTATATTTATCACAGAAAGATAAAATATGAAGTTGTGGAAAACCTTGGTTCTATTTATCTTTATAAAATTTATAATCATATTCTTAAAGTTTATCAACCTTTTTTGCATTTGATTGGAGTTTGTTTAGAAACTACAATAATTTAGGAACAATATTTCCATCCTTCTATTCAAAATTATATGGCATCTTGGTAATTGTTTAAGTATTTTTGTCTTTCATAAAATTGTTAAAGTTTTCTATTGGGTATCATATCTTTTATAAGATATGTTTCCAGTACATTGCTCTAATAAGTATTATCGCTATGCCTTTGCTTGTATATTGTACATTGTTATTATATTTATTTCCAAACACTCCTATAACGTCAAAGAATTCATCGGAGTCCTTATTTTCTATTATCAATCATATAACCTACAGAAAAATGTTTTTTTTTCTCATTTGCAAACATGCTTTTGCTTTATTTGTCTTTTTCAACTGTGCAGTTACAAGTAAGCAGTGTCAAGCCTGGTGTGGTTGTCATAGTTCTGGAATTCCCTCTTATTGAACAGGTATATTTGCTTCAGTTTGGATATCTCTAATAGCCTGGTTTACAGTGCATTAATCCATCTTCTTCTGTGTTCAACTTGCAGCTAAACAACACAGTTATGAAGCGTTCAAGTTTAGATATTGCATTCCTGATTTCTATAATGCTCATTTGATCATATCTTTATGTAAATCATCAGCGACATCCTCTTCTTTTTCATCTGAATATATTTTTCAGTTTTCCTTGATAAAATAATCATACTTATGGCTGAGCCCCGGTGGCGTAGTGGTTGTGTGCGGGACTGTGGCCCACTGGGACGGAGGTTCAATTCCAGCAGTGGGGCTGGGCCTCCTACTCCCACCACTGGAGAGCAGTGATGCCCCCCCCCCCAAAAAAATCATACTTATGTTAGCATTTTTAATTTGAGTTCTAGTTCTCCGTACGTCTGTTTCAGAAAGTTACAATTTCTAAAACTAGGCCTAAATTTTCAAAGAAATCGTGTGATGGTTATATTTTGTGCCCACTTGATGCTACCCAGGTGGAGACAGAGGTTGGAGATAGATGTTGCCACGTGATCAGAGTCATCTGATCGCCTCCTCTGTGGTGCTTCTCTGGGGGTAAACCCTTGTTTACAAGAGAGACACTGGAGAACTGAGTTCTCTCTTGGTTTTTATCTTCCGGCTTCACTGGATCCTTTTTCTTACGTCTGGGACCAGTGACCAGTGAGGCCTGCTGAGCCTGAAGCAGTAAGCACTCTGCCTTGTTCCTGCAAACCTTGGTCCAGGTCCAGGAGACCCAGCACCAACGGGCTTGTGTGGCCCAGCTTTCTGCTTCACTTTCCTCTTCCTTCTGTGGCAACTGCATGAGTCAGAGTCTCTGACAATCGGGGCCCATGGGGTTGACTTGGATTGGTCTGGGCCACTTTCTTGATATATAATAATTTCTTATAAATATGTGAATGTCACTGGTGTTGTTGCTCTAGACTACTCATCCTGATTCAAATAGCATATTTTTTTCTAATTAGTTATATTTAGTATGAAACAGTCTTACTTTCTATTAAAGCTCCATAAATAAATCACCCAGCTTTTCTGAATTTCAAATTATTAACCTTTTAAAATAAGAATAACATATTGGATATATATTATAATGTATTTTATTGAGGCAAATTTTGGAACAGTATATCAAGTATTGAGTATTTCTTGTAGAATAGTGACATTGAACATTTCAGTTTAAAATATAAAAAATAGGTAAAAATAAAGTTTGATGTTTAGTTGAGAAAATAATTGTTGATGTCTAGTCTGTTTTAAATAATTAATAACAGGAAGTATATGTTTCACATCTATTGCATTATATTTAGGAATTTTTCTATAATGAAAAAAAAAAACAAAGCATTTGTAACATAATATATTTTCGGGGCTGAGCCTCAGTGGCATAGTGGTTGAGTGTGGGACTGTGGCCCACTGGCTTGGTGGTTCCAATCCAGCAGCAGCTCTCCAGTAGCAAGGCTGGGACTCCCACTCCCACCAGAGGGCAGTGAAGCCAAAAAAACACAACAATATATTTTAACTTGTAATATTTTAAGTAAGACATTTAATTCAAATCAAACGTTACTGAGATTTTACAATAGCAGACTAAACCAGCTTTTCAAAAATGATCATCGTATCTTGGTTAAATTAATAAATTAATCATTGAAATTCATGTCATAATTTAGTACATATAAGCAGCATTACTGAAAACACAGAGCATGTTTTGGGTCATAAATGGTGGAAACAATTTTGAGATTAGGGATAACATCACATGTTTTGCAAAACTAAAGTGGACCTCCTAGTCACTGAAGCTCTGTTCAGTAGATTCCCAATAAAGACTGATCCCTTTGGACTGAGTAGAAGGGCCTCAGAGGGTCTCCATGGAAGGAAAGCTTTACTTACAGAACCGTACAGTCTCATATATCTTCCCTGGAATAACTGATGAGTTCAAACAGCCACCTTATGATTCACATCCAAGCATGTTAACAACTGCATCACCAGCGTTCCTCAGTGATGGCAACACATTCAGCTACAATTCCCCCAATAATATTTCTACACTAAATAATTCTACACATATGTGCCTCACTGCCATCTAATTGATTCTGAGTCATTGCAAACCTACAGGACAGGGTAGGGCTGCCTCTTCAAGGGAGTAGAAGGTCTCCTCTTTCCTCTGAGAGCCCCTGGTTTAGAACCATTGCCCTCCTGGCTAGGAGCACAACACATAGCCCACTAGTCTGAAAGGCGCCTGCAGATTGTCCTGTGTCGTACCAAATATATTGTTATAGACTTCCCGACAAAAGGTTCCTGAAATTTAGATGCTTGTTATATCACATTTCCATTAATTGCTATTCTGTTAATTGCTATTCCATTAATTACTATTCTAGTGTTTATAACACTATGCTACACCACTATGTCTTGACTCATCAAAACTAGCTTTGACATGCAGTTCAGAAATATTTGAAAAACAAACATCACAATTAGAGTTAACGAATATGAAAATTAATATCAAGTAAAAAAGTCACTCAGGCATCACACATACCATATACACTTGAGTATAAACCGAGTTTTCATGCAGTTCTTATGGTAAAATTAGACGCCCTGGCTGATAGTCTGGTTGGCTTATATTTGAGTATATATAGTATATATCCTGAATGAACCGCTTTGAAGGGAGAAAATAAATAGAGCTTTCTACTGCGTTAAGATCTAACATCAAAAACCTACAGAGGAAGTGCTACTCTGTTCTATTGGGTCATTATGCATCAATCTACTTGATGGCAGTGAGTTTGTAGATTCTTTATTTTTTGTTTTTTCACTACTACACTAAGGGGCACTGATGGCAAAGGAGATGACCATTGGGCTAGTAACCTCCACGTCAATACTGTGAAGCCTCCAGAGACAGATGAGATTTTCCATGTCCATGAAGATGCACTACCTCACAAACCCAAGGACAGTCTATTCTGTCCAATATGGCCACTGTGAGTTGGACTCGGTGCTATAGCAGTCAGTTTGCTTTGAATTTACATGGTGTGATGATGTTTCCAGGTCTTCACAGGTGAAGGAACAAGTAAATATGCATGCCTGTGCATGTGTGTGTACATATGTATATGTATGTATATACACCTACAAACGTTTGTTTAGTCATCTGCTTCAATGTTATGCTGATAATGATAATCCATTTCTCTATATTCTCTACCTCTCATCTATATATTTCTTTTACTCTAATGATGAGATACTTAGATCACACCAGTGCCATTATAGCAGTAATTTCTCAATTTCAATATTTATATATATACATATACACACATATATGTCTGTCTTTATAAATGTGAGCCATAATTCATACAAAAGTTATTAACATCAGCACTTTATTCCATCACTCCATTCAATAATATTGTTTCAGATATTTATAAAATAATGATATTAGAATACAGGGGTCCAATAATAATTTTTCAAAGTTAAAAAAATACATTTCTATGCATTTTGGCATATATAATAGGAACGGTAATATCAGGAACCAGGCAAAAAGCCCATTTTCATCACTACTATTCAATTTTGCATTGTACGTGATCAGCATAGCTAAACAAGTTATGCTTTTACACAGCATTAACAAGGCATTAAAAAGTCAATAAAATTTTATTTACTATGAAATATTATCTAAATTATTAAATTATCTAGGAATGAATTAATAAAGATTATGAAGAACATTACCTTATAAAACATAAGATTACAAGAAATTAAAAATATCTTTAAAAATAAAAAGATAGCCTATGTTCATGGACTAAAATAATCAATATTGTTAAAATATAAATTTTATATAGAGTGATTTTCCAATGCAATATCATTCCTATTGAAATTCTAGCAGTCTTTCAAAGGGAAATGGAAAAACTAATATTCAAATTTATATGGGTTGTAATGGATTCCATAAAGTCAAAATAATTTGTAGAATATATAGAGGAAGGTGGGCGCAATATTTGAAGGCACACTGCATGATTTCAAAATATATTATGCATATATAATGTATATTAATTTAGATAAACATACATACACATGGTAATTTAAAGTGTAGTACTGATACAAAGGTAGACATGTTGATCAACAGATACAACAGAGAATTCAGAAATGAATCAAAATCACAATGAGAAGCCAAACTCACTGCCATCGAGTCGATGCTGACTTATAATGACCCTGCACGTCACCAGCTCTCAGCCTGGCAGTTCCAACCCCTGTGGGGGTGGAACAAACCTTTCACAGGGGTTACCTAATTCATAACAGTAGCAAAATTAGAGCTTTGAAAGAACAACGGAAATAATTTTGTTCGGGTGTCACCACACCATGAGGAAATGTATTAATGGGTCATGGCGTTAGGGAGGTTGAGAAATACTGCTGTAGTACCAGGGAGACTTGCCCCTTTGAGTTGCGAGAGCAGCTTCATGGGAGTAGAAAGCCCCATCTTTCTTCTGCCAAGCAGCAGGAGGTTTTGAACTGCCGACTTTGTGACAAGCAGTCCAATGGGAAATGACTACACCACCAGAACTCCTCACATCAATTAGAAAGTCTTTTATTCAGAAATAAGAAATGTAAGTTGGGATATAGGGAATGCAATGCCCATGCATTATTTTGTGGAATGGAAAATGGTACTGCTGCTTGGAAAACATTTTGGTGTTTATTCAAATGTTTAAACATAGAATCATATGGCATATGGCAAAGCAATTTACCTTGAAAGTTGTGAGTCAAACAAACCTGAAAGTAATGATTCAAAAAGACACTAATATTAATTTCAGCATTGTTCACATGAGTCAAAAAGAAACAACACATGTCCATCAACAGAAAAATCAATAAATAAAATCTGTGTATGTGTAATGGGGTATTATTCAGCTATAGAAACAAGAGAATGGGCTGAACGCTGGTGGTGTACCTGGTTGAGTGTGGGACTGCGAGCTGCGGGCTTGGCGGTTCAAATGCAGCAGCGGCTCTCAGGAGCAGTGCTGTGTAGCTCCCACGACCATCAGAGGGCAGTGATTCCCCTCCCCCCCAACAAAAGAAACAAGAAAACTTCTGATAGAGATCCCCACTGAGTTGAACTGTTAAATCATTATGTTCAGTGAAATACTCATGATTCAGACACAAATAACTTTTACATGATACCACTTATTTGAAATATGTAAAATGGGAAAATCCATCAAGACAACGAGGTAAAGGGATTTCTGAGAGGAGAGTAAATGAGAACTAAGAGAAATAAAAATGCAATTACTGAGAGACAGTAATTTGGGGAAGGAAACAAAGGCTCCGCTCTCCTCTATTCTTCGGTTTTGAGATGGCAGAGGAACAATTGTAGAGACCTGGTCCAAGGTAGAAGGGGCAGAAAGTCTAACTTTGGACAACACTTCATCTTCACGACTGCATTTCCCAGTATCTCCTCATACCCAACGTCCTCTAGTGAGAATCTGTTATGACTGATCTGAAGTTCCAAGCATCTGGCCCCCAGAAACACACAAAAAGCATGTGGAGAACAAGGGATCCAGTGGACCCTGTACTAGACGTGGCTTCATACCTCCAAGAACCTCTAATAAATTTTCTTATGTTGCCTCTATGTCTAACTAGAGCAAATTGTTTTTTTTGTAACACTTTATCTTATTATCACCAAAGAAAAGGTGAAAGAAAAGAAAGACACAGGCACAAGGACTGAAGAAGTGGAATGAGTGAGAAGGAAGGATGTGGGGAAAATGAAAGCCACGCTTTCGTTTCATGAAAGCAACTCACATAGGAAGAATGAGTTATTTTTTCTTGAAAAAATTATCACAAAATCATCATTTTTTTTAGTTGAAAGAATTTATCAGGAAAACCACGTGTCCTGATGAGTCTTGGGAGTTTGGGATGGAATAATTATTAGTTATTAATTTGCTTTTAAAATAGATATGTGGTTAATCACCTTGCTAGCTGGTTAGAAAATGACAAGGGAAGAGAGGTGAGGAGTGGAGACTGGTAGGAATCTTAAACACACAGGATTTGGACAAAGCCTTCCTTCCCCATCTCTCCAGCACCAGAGAAGATGAAGGGCAAATAGGACAGTTCCTTAACATCAGAAGAGACCAGAGACAAAGACAAGGCTGGGTGGAGAACGACCAGGTATTCCAACTATTCCCACAATGACTAAAAATTTTTGGATTTGAGACAAGGCCCAGCATAAGCCTCCAAAAAGGAGGAATGACACTACAGAGGGCCACCCAGTAACCAAGAGCCCAGCTGAAAGCCAGGTCTTGGTGGGAAGTCCACCTTTAGCAATATAAGGGTTATCATTATGGTTTTTTTGGGGAAATTTAGACTAGATAAGAGATGTGTGCACTACTTTCCCCAAGTACTCCACTTCAATAAATTCATTCTTTCTGTTCATATCTTTTCTCTGACTCATGTCTGAATTTTGTCCCTCACCTGAAATCATTCTCTTATAAGTAGGTAAGAACCAAGGATTAGGGAGGTTTGAAACACAGAGCCTCCTCCCAAGCATGGCTTTATTTGTTTCTCTTTGAATGAATTTCAATATGCTGGGGGTTTTGAGGGATTAGCTTACTATTTAAAAATTACCAAATTCATAGGCACGGTGTCTTTTTTGAGTACGTATTGCATCCGTAGTATAGTTGGAGTAAGTGGCATAGGGACAATATTAGACCTCCTCTGCTTCCTTATCAACAAGTGACCTACGTGTTCCCTCCTTATTTACTCACTCATCATCACCATTCCTCCTAGAAGAGTCCATAGCTATAATTCCAAATGTGTTCAAATGATCACACAGAAATCATGGAAAATATGTGAGTCTCTGTGCCAGACTCTTGGGAGCATCTGTCCTCAACCTCTCTCCCTTCAAACTAAGATCTAGAAGACACTCTTCCGATGGCCATGGGCTAATTCTCTCCAATTCTGCTTCACAGATCCTGCCCCACTGTCAGGGAGTGGTCACAAAAACTGAGCAAACCACCCTGATCATGTGATTCATCCTTTATTGGCATGTGCCGTCCCTTCCAAACATTTGGTGGGAGTTAGAGACTTAGGGAGGAGAAGCCTATTAAGAAACATCTCCCCACAAGAGTCATAAAACCTCTTTCATTTCAAATATTAGCAATTTACATGTTCTCTGTTTCCTTAAATAATCAGAGGTTTACAAAGGTTACAGATCTTTTCAAGAACCATTTTTGGGTTTTTTTTTGGGGGGGGTGCGTGAGAGGGTCTGTTTTCTTTATTGTTTCCTTTTTTTACTTTCAGCTCTGATTTTGCTCCAATTTTCATTTTTTATTTTTTCTTCTTCAAGCTTTAGCCTTACATCTTTTCTCACAGTTTCTCACAGAGTCCTGGTGGTATAGTGGCTACGAGTTGAGCTGTGAGCTGTAACAGGGTCAGCAGTGGGAAAGCACCAGCAGCAGCTCGGAGGGAGAAAGACAGACACGTTTTCTACTCCAGGCAAGGGCGACCGCCCCCGAAACTCTCCATGCGGAGAGTCCACATGGACTCAAAATCAGTGAACAATATGGGAATGTACAGCTTCTGAAGATGAAAGCTCATGATAGAACATAACATTGTCACTTCAAAAGTAAATTTTTAGGATATTAATCTCTAATTGATGAACTCTCTATTGCCATAATTAAATATGATATGTTCAGGGTAATGAAAAATAAGTAAAGGGTTCAATTTTTTTCTATATTATAGTTCTTCTGTTGATCCATGTACATAGAGATCCCCCTCTTTCTTTGGCATAAAAATTGTGTGTTTATTAACATCAGCTCATTTGTATTAATAAACATCTAAAATTTTTATTCAAGTACAAGTTGTCTTTATAAAATAGAATTTATTATATGTTTGTGCAACTTTGATAATTTTATTCACATATTGTTATTTCTATTTTAAGGATGTTAATATTAATGTCAATATTTGACATGCTTATAAAACATTTGTAGTGCTGCCACCAATCCAGTAACTTGTATTTCCAGTATTATAATCAAGGAGCTTTTCAAACTAATGCTTATCCTCTCCACCATATAGTGTGTAACATATCCCAGTAGACATTATTAGATCATTATGAAAGTGATACTACTAACACCTAGAGATACCCAAAGGGAAAATAAATATCTTCCTAAAGTTTTTTTCATGCTAAATTGCTAGAATTATTTAAGCATAAGCTACTTGGCAGAAGTGGTGAAGTGAAAAGCATATTTTCAAGTGTTCTATTTAACCACTTACTATATGTAGTGATTTTTGTTATTGAGATTCTGTGATTCTGTAATATAGAGATAGCATGCATAGCTCTTCAGAAATGAGATGGTTCATTGTCTGTCATACCTTATAATATGCAAGGTCCTACAGTGGGAAAGTAATTAATGGCTTCCCAAAGATATCCACATTTTAAGTCTGAAATCTATAAATATATCAATTTATCTGATGAACAGAATTCTTAGATTAGTTGAAATTAAGGCTCTTTATTTAGAGAGATTGTGCTGGGTTATTTGGAGAGTCCAAGATAGCCACCAGAGTAATTAAAAGGAAGATGAGGAGATCAGTGTCAGTAGTTGATCAAGATATTGTGGCTACATGCGGGAGGGACCATGAAGGAATGAATGCAGGTAGTCTCTAAAAATTGAAAAAGGAACAGAAATGGGTTCTCCTTCGGCACTTCTAGAATATCACCTTGATTTTAGACTTCTAGCCTCAATAACTATAGGAGAGTGAATTTGTGTTGTTTTAAACCATTAAATTTATGTTTTCATAACAATGGTGAAGCTTGTGCAAAGAAATTTGCTTATTGAAATAGCAATTCCTGTAGCAGATAATAAAATAATGAGGTAAGCTTGTTTTATCAATTTGTTTTGTGGAGCATACAATTTATGGTACTCACAAATTTGCACTGTGTAGAATCTGTGGAAATGGTAGCTACTAAAAGAGCAATTGATAAATGAATTATAATGATGTACACTTTGAATTAAAAGATAAATGAATTCTTTTTGCTAATTCTACCCTGTACACTACAATTACAACAATTACTAGCATATATGACACAAGCTGAAATTCAATTTCTAAAGGTATGCAAAAGGAAGGCAACAGTGCAACTTGCAGTGAGATGAATTAAGTAAGAGGTTTATATTAATGTTTAAATTTTGAATTAGGAAGCAGTTTCTCTGAATAGCTACACGTTTTAAAAGTCTTCCTCCCCCACCATCAGTGTTTTATACAACCTTCCCACTCTATTAGCAGCAGAAGGCCAAGACCTAATGGAGGACTAGGAGTAAATGATGCATTCTCCCTATTCACTTAATCCAAGTAATTGGTTACCACTGCTTAATTTGCAGATCTCTGATTGAAATTGTACACTTCGGAACATTAAATGAGCTTGAACAGCAGATGGCTACCCTCTTATATTTTGTGTCAAGAAGTTTGAATGATAGAAACTTATAAAAACCAAGTAGCAAATGAAATGTCGTAAGAAAGAAAGCATATTTAAAAGCAGCAAGTACTACTTAACTGTCAATTTACTGTACTGTGATGGTTTAGTATAGCTGTGATGCTAACAATGTCACCAGGATTTTACATATCAATAGGATCATCCATGCTGGAAAGGTTTCAACAGATGGAGTAAAAAGTCACTTCATGAGCTTCCAAAGATTAACCAAGGATAATTTAATAAAAAAGAATATACTATCGTCCCATTGCTGTTGTAAAAGAATGACAATTGAGTAAACAAACACTAATGAGAAGACAAAGGACTGGAGCAAAGACCTGAACTGTATCCAAGAGAGTGAGGCAAGTCTCTTTCTTCCACCTGGAAAATACCACGGGACTTCCCAGAATTCTAAGAAGAAAGCCATGCCCACAAAGAAGCCTCATTGGCTATCTCAGTAATGACAGGCTAGCCTCCACCTCTACACTCCCAGTGCTGAAACTGACACAGCTCAGTGACTGCCACAGCTTGACACCAGCTAATTTTGTCACCACATTTTGTTGTAGTACCCATATCTTCCATGCTTACTTCATCACTTTGAGAAGGGCCTAGTTGTCAAAACCAATTGTTCTTACAGACTGGCTCTACAATTAAGTGTGAGCCCCATATCCATTCCTGAATTTATGCTTATTTTTAATCTATCTATGACTCACTTTAGAGACATCCTTGTTAATTATTTTAGAGAATTGTATTGATCATCTCCCTGTTGCATATGATTCTTCTGCTTTTAGTGTCTTTGATTTAACCCATGATAATGCATTTAAAACACAATTGATAAAGGAGATTTAAACAAATATTGACTAACTGCAAATCACAATAAATGGATTATTGTACACATTATGTCCTTTCATGAATAGGCACTATTTACACAAACAATGGTACTTAGTCAGGTAAACTTTAAAATGATGTTCACTAGCAATGCCAAACACAGATCCACCAGAATAATACATATCTTAATAAATCAAATCAGGCATTGAAATACTAAGTAAATGTTAGTCTGCCTCTTCCAACCAACAGTTAGTACTCATGGTTTAACTGTCCTCTGTTTCTTCACCCATCACACACTTTCAGCCACAAATCCTTGGGTGAGTTTGATGTAGAACCCAGTTCACCTAGTGGAGTTTGCACATCACATCCTTCTGATATGACTTTTGGATCATGTGTGTCTCTCAAAGATCAAGGTTCCATGTCTCAGTATTCTATGGCCCATAGCCTGCCTCTGCAGAGTGTATAAACACTTGGACCAATGTGTCTATTAGGAGCATAGTGCCAGGCATTCTTTCCCCTTGGGAAAAGTACTGTTAGTCCTTTTTGATTCTTTCAGGAACTAGGAAATCCATCCTTCCCCCTTTTGCTAACAACATAAATGCTTGTGTTCCTTATCTTCCCCCAGATATGTTTGCTCCCCTTCTCCACTCTGGATTTGATTTTCCAATACTTCATCTTTCCAATACCTCATTTTCCAATACCAACAGTGTGGACTGTTGGTTTCTAACTGCTGGCCTCCCAGTTAGCAGTCAACAAGGTGACCACTATGCAACCCACATAAATTATTGATAGTTAATAACACAATATTCATAACAAGGAGACCTGGGGGAGCTTTTCAAGAACTGTTGGACTAATAATGGCAAAGTGGTGATTCAACCTAGCCAGCTACTCCATGGGAGGATGATAAGGTTATCTGTTCTCATAAATATTTGCATAGAATTTCTACAAATTGGGATTGATTAGTTAACAATGGGGTCTGTTTTAGGATTTTTCACAGCAGCGGATAAAGGCACTTTAGTAGTTTATGCATTTTCAATACACACTAAATGCACATGCTGATATGTTAAGAAAGAAACCTTTTGTTTCTTATAGATTTGCAAAGATGTGTGCAATGATGGGTTCAAATATAAGAACAATGGAAGGACAGATGGCACAGGACTGGGCCAGGCTTCATCATGTTGTCATGGAGTTACTATGAGAAGAATGGTTTCAGGCACTTAACGAACTACAGCATCTTTTGTTTTCTGGGAACTTAATGTCAAGCCAAGTTAATAATAATGGGAAGAGAAATCAATCACCTAAATGTGTGCTTTTTAAAATTTTTGTAGCTGAATAAGGTGAGAAGCAGAATCCTTATGAATAATAAGTATAAAGCTCACTGTTTTGCATTCTTTATAATTTCCTCATTTCATAAATAAATTGGGTTAGACTCTGAGAAATGAGAAGAGTATTTGAGCTGCTTTATTAATTTTCTTGTGCTTGCCCTGTTCCCAATGTGTCCACAGCACTATTGAGAGATCCTATCCATAAACTACATAGTAGAGTTAGACTAAGGTATAATATGTAAGAATGCACACACCCCCTTTAAGTTTCAACACATTTGATAACTAGTTATTCTGGGATAGGAGTTAGGAATCAAGAATGATAACCTTAGTGGTGAACTCACCAGGGAGATAGGTCTTAGAAAACACTTCAGTAGGGACCAGACAATATTTGTCCTTTTGGTTTTCTCTTCCTCCTGACAGTCTGGGCATAAGGTCATCTGGTGCTACTTTTAAGAGATTCTTAGTCTTCTTTTGGGGTCAACTAGGAACTCCGGGGATTAATTGAAGTTATAATGATGTTCAATCATTTCCGTATAAAAGTATTTTTCTAAGCATAGAAACCAATATCTTTGTGTCAGTTTCATTCAGTTACTTTGCTCATTTATTTGGCATATTAAAAAAATACTACTGTAGATCTTGTAATGTAATTTAGACACATGATTATCAGACAACATAAATAGTCAGCATATTAAACAGATTAGAAACCCATAAAGTGTGTAAGTAGCTGGAGTGCTGGGGAGGACTGTCCTATAAATTTAAGATCATAAGAATGAAGTTCCACAATGTACAACTTGACATATCTAGCATGTGAAAGCATCTGATTAAGTCAAATACTCTGGATTATAGCCACATGATGATGACTTATCAAAATTTTATTGGATATGTGCTTTTAGAATTTTAGACCATTTCTTTTCTGTTTTAGACTCCTTTCTCTTTTAATGAAATAGTCTGGAACTTCTACTGGCCAGTTAGTTAAAATTTAAAATGCATAGAGTTAATAAGTTAGAATATAAATTAATATTAATAAATCATTCAGTTATACTTTAGCAACTATAAGTATTATTAATAGTCTTTTGGCATTATTAAATTTAATTTTCAGTTTATTACAGACAATATTTTTTTCTTAAATGAATAGGGGTTATTTTTTATATTAGAGTTTATCAAAGTCATTATGTCATTGAGGTTCATCCTCTTGAAGTTGTGTTATGTGTTTTCCTACTTTTCATTTATGAAAACAAGGATTGATGAACCAATAAGGACAGCAAGTAGTATAAGGGTTTTGAGTTTGGAGGGGGTGGGTTGGGAGCACAGTGGTGATAGGGGGTGTGGGGGAGGGTGTAAAAGTGAAACAATGTCTCAAGAAGTCCAGGAAGGAAAAGAGTGTGATTGAACTACACTGTTGTATTATATATGTATCAATTTCCTGTTAATAATACATTTTCAAAAAGATATAAAAGACAAAAATAGTAAATAAATAATACATTTTAATAAAAAATAAATTAAATTTTAAAAATCCTTTTCTGGACATATCAATCATTTGGCTCTTTTTTGATAATCAATATATTTATTCATAAGAGTAATTATTTTCTTATCACTATAAACATTGTTTCATTGAGTTATAGTTAGCATACCATGCAATTCAATAGGTTGCTCATATCAAGAATGGTTTTGCAGTCATCATCACAATCAACTTTGGAACCTTTCTGTTCTTGTACTTACTAATATTAACTCTACATTTCTCTCATCCTTCTTATCCCCCACATTAAATTTAAGTTTTGTCTTCTTAATTCTACCCATTCCAGTTCCTCTACACCGATAAATACACAAAGCAAGATCAAACAATAAGGACCATATAACATAAGATAAAGATTTCAATCTAGATGTAAACTTCTCAGCCTCCTTCTCTCAACTGAATTTTTAAAGTAGTGCCATGGGCTAATCAAGGACATTCTAAACAGAAGGTCCTTATATTCCCAAAAGACGATATTATATTCTATACCATAAATTAACAAAGATGTCTCTGAGGTGAACCAGAGAGAGTTCTCTCAGTTTAACATATGCTGAATGTGTTCTTCCCTTCAGTTTCCTAACTTTGCACATTTCAATATCATATTTTACTTTTTCTTCTCAAGATGTCCAGTGAAATGTTCTGTTCAGTTCTTTGACCTAATCCTTTCTCCCACTTGCCTTAATTACTCTATGAGTCAGAGTTTCTTCGGATAACTACTTTGATCTTTTCTTTCATTCTTATTAATGATTTTTCCCTTTCTTCTTGAGTGAAAGTGATGTCCTTTCACAGCTCATCATTTCTTTTGTCATTAGTGCCCGATGCATCATATCTGTTCTTGAGAGGATCCAAAGTTAAAGCTGAGTAGACTCAAGGTTGTGTTTTGACCCTCATGGACTTGCTCTCATTTTCTTCAGCTTCAACGTGAACTTACATATGAGTTGTCAATGTCTACTCCAGTGTCTCAGGCCTTGTTTTAGCTGTTGGTTTTGGGCTTCCCCATCATCACTCTCTACAGATGTAGTCAATTAATTTTTGCATATTCCACCTGAACACGTTCTTTAGTATAAATTAATAGACTATTGTTACTAAGCAGTTCTAACTACAACTGCTCAATCATTTAATTTATTAATGCTATGTTATGTTATGTTATGTTACCTATTTGCTTGCTGCTTCCTCCCTCTGGAGCATGTGAGCAATCCTTTCCTAGTAATTTTTCTCTACCCTATTCACTATTTTATTTTATAAAGGCAGATTAAAAATCTGTGCCACCTGCAAATCTTTCTTGTCAACTTCTGCATGTTAAAATTTAGATAAAAGTTGACAAAGACACTCTGTGACTGTGATAATATTGAAATGACATGGGGGTGACCTGTGACCTCCTGGCTACAAAATGGGAAGGAGAATTTAACCCCATGTCTGCCCACACACAGCTGCTGTGAGCCAGAATGCCAGAGACCCCTCCGTCAGCCATCCTTCTCCTCCTTGCTCCAGAGGCACTCTGCTCCTCTGCTGGGTTTCATAATTTGTGGCAATAGCCACATAGAAGTCACTGACAATAAGTATTGTCTGTGATTGCCATGGGAAAAAGTACTTACTGAGTTCGAGTTTGTTTGTTAGGGTTTATTTGAATTTGTTTCTTAGGGAATATAAGAGGTTACCAAAGGTTAAAGATGCCATTCCTTTGTTTGTAATGCCTCTTTTCAGTCATATATTCAAGAAGTCTCTCTAGTCCTAAGCCTCCCAGCCACATCCTTGGCCTCTCCCTTGTTTTGCTAGACCAGGAAACTCAGCCCTTTCTTTTAATATATGGTATTTGTGTTGCTTCTCAGATAGCTCTCATAATCTCAGTGCAGCTCTCCTGCTGGATCTCATGATCTCAGTACTGTGACCTCTGATGATTCTACTGGCTCCACCACTGCAGGTGAAGATCTTGGGATCTTGCAATTGCCAAACTGGTGGGTCTCCTTCTTCTTCTCCTTCTTCTTCTTCTTCTTATTCTTTTTGCATCACTGCCCTAGTGGGAGTAGGAAGCCCAGTCTTGCTCCTGGAGAGTTGCTGCTGGATTAGAACCACAAACCCTGTGGGCCACACACAACCACTGCACCACCTGGGCTCAGCTTCTGGTGGATCTTCGTAATTCACTCATATTTATCAGAATTGTAAAACTGACCATTCTCTGAATTAGAGTCCTCTACAACCTATTCATATGCTGCCATTCAGAGGTTCAAAGAAACTGGATAAAAAGAGCCATTATATTAATCAATTTTACCATATCAGCACAAATATGATTATATACCAGTGAGAAAAACGAAAAACAAACAAAAGCAGTATCTTAACTGTGGAATTAACCAACTACCCCATTTTTCACACACAGTGTGACAATTATTTCCCAACTACAATTTTCTTGATGTTTCTGTCTTTTCAACTTCTAGATAAAAACTGCTGTGGTTAAGTGCCATCTAGTCTGTTCTGAACCATACTGGCCCTATATACAACAGAAAGAAACACCATATGACACTTCTATATTTATAATCTTTCCTATGTTTGAGCCCATTTTTGCAGTCAATATGTCAATCCTTAAAAATGTGATACATAATATGCAGCAGATTTGGCAAATGCATTTTGATGCTGTTTGATTTATTGGTTACTGATTTTATGAATACTGAATGTGCAGCCAAGCAAAAACAATGTGAAGAACTTTTGTCTTTTCTCTATGTATCATTAGTTTATTGATTCAGATATGAAAAGTTTTACTTTCTTTACTGTGTTAGTCCAGGTAGAGTAGAGAAATGAATTAATAAATGTGCATATTAATAAATGTGCACAAGAGGAATGGAAGATTGAGAAAGCACCCCAACCCAACCCAGTCCAAGCCCACAAGTCTGATATTAGCCTGTATGTTCGATACCAGTCTACTAAGTCATCCTCAGATTCATGAGGCATACTCAATGACACCAGGACAATCATAAGCCAGTGGATGCAGTCTTGTGTATCCAGTGGTGGTAGAAGAATCTCAGCATTGGCAGGAGATTCACTGTGACTTCTCAAGCATCTCAGCACTAACAGGAGTCTCTGCGTGGCTTTTCCAGCTTCAGAGGTCTACTTACATCAGGGTAAGCCCTGTGACTTCTCCTCTGGAATGTCTCACAGGTAATCAGCCTTGTGTCTTGTCAGTAGAGCATCTCCAAGGGACTGAGCTGTAAGTCTGTCACCCGAAAGGAGGAAATACAGCCAGATTTCCCAGAATTCTCAGAAGAAAGCCAAGCCCAGATAGAGGTCTCATTGACTCCAGATTGACAGGCTAGACTCCACTCCTTCAAGTTCTTGCTTTCAGCAATCAAAGTTCTGTAACCTGAACAACTCAGCTTGTTGATGGACCTCCGACACACTGGATATCGCTCTTTAAATCAGATAGTAGATGTGTGGCCATAGGAACCAATCTGTGGCACAGCTTAAAAACATTCTTGCTTGTAAGCATCACCCTGCTATAGTTCTTCTTGGGTAATCCATGGTACTTAAGATATACTTTTGTTGTTATTGCTGTTGCTGCTGTTGTTGCTGTTTTTGTGGACACTATCTCAAATGCATTGATTCTTCCTTAGTATTCCTAACTTAATGTCCAATTTTCACATGCTCTGTGACAACTGAAAATACCATGGCTTAGATCAGGCATACCTTAGTCCTCAAAGTGACATCTTTGATCTTCAAAACTTTTTAGAAACCTTGTGTATCAGAATTATGGTGCACAATTAGTCATTTGATTTTTTGACTGCTGTTTTTATAAATATTGATTGTGAATTCAAAGCAAGATGAAATCTCTGACAAGCTCAATACTTTTCTGTTTATCATGACGTTACCTGGTAGTCTGGTTGTGAGGAGTTTTTTATTACTATTTTTCCTTTTCATTGATTGCCCATCCATATTGAAGGCTATAATCCTTGATCTTCATCCGCAAGTGTCACAAGTCCTCCTCACTTTCAGCAACCAGGGTGGTCACCTGCATATTGTAGGTTGCGAATAAGCCTTGTTTCAATCCTGATACCACATTCTTCTTCATATAGTCCAGTTTATCTGATAATTTACTTAGCATACAGACTGAATAATTATAGTGAAAGGATAAACTCCTGGCACTCATCATTCCTAATTTTAAGCCATGTATAATTCTCTCATTCTGAAAGAACCACTCACTTGTTGTTGGTCCATGTACGAGTTCTTAATGAACACAGTGAACTGTTCTGGAATTCCCATCACTTCAAGCTATCCATAGTTTTTTTTTTGTTTGTTTTAATTACTTTTATTTTTTTTGGTGGGCATCACTGCCTCTGGTGGTCGTGGGTGCTACCCAGTGCTGCTCCTGAGAGCCGCTGCTGGATTTGAACCGCCAAACCCATGGGCCACAGTCCCACACTCAACCACTTACGCTATCAGAGCTCAGCCCCCAATTACTTTTTATTATTATTTAGGCAGTTGAATGTATTTGAATAGTACCTAAAATAAAAGTAAATTTTTTCAGTATCCCATGCTTTGAGCCTAAATGCATCTAACATCAAATATGATATATCTTGTTCCACATCCTCATATGAACCCAGTTTACTTTCTGACACATCCCTATCAATATACTGCTGCCACTGTCATTAATGATTTTGAGGAAAATGTAACTTATATGTGATACCAATGTCATCTTTCTATGCCTTGAACATTCTGTTACATTTTCTTTCTTTGGAAGGGTACAAATATAAATATCTTGCAGTGAAATGGACAAATGTCTTGCAAAATTTTCGACACCGACACATGATTGCTTCCAGTGCTTCATTACCCTTTTAAAAGTTTTCAGTTCATTTTCCATCAATTTCTGGAAACTTGGTCTTGGCTACTGCCTTCCATGTAGCTTGGGCTACTTTCCTCAGTCTCATGAGTTCTTGACTACATGCTACCGCTTTCATTGGTGAATGTCAACCAGTAGTGTTTTGGCTTTGGTACCATCGCTGTGTATTCCTTCTCTGGATACTTTGTGCATCATTCAACATATTGCCCATATAATTTTTAATTTCGCAACTGAATACTTGATTGTTCTCTTCAGCTTAGTTTAAGGAGCATGCCCATCCCTTTTGGCTGTACCACTTCACTTTTTCTTCATAAGCTGCCCTTTGGAGCTTTCTGCTCACATCTCTTACTACTTAACTTATTCCATTTGCTTCAGAATCTGTGCTCTCAGTGTAAGTTCCACAGTCTATTGTAGCACTCACTTTAAACTTAGTGTTCTCTCCTGCCTTTTAAAGTTCTGAGGCTTTTTGTAAATGGGATGTGGTCCCACAGCTCATCAGGTCTTCTGTCATAAGTGTTCAATGATTCAAATCTACTCTTGAGATGTTATTGAAAGTCAGGTGGGATATAATTAAGGTCACATGTTACCTCTTCTATACTTGCTTTATTTTCCTCAATTTGAATTTACCAATGAGCAATGGGTGGCCTCTTTCTTAGTCAACTCCTGACTTTGTTTTGGTGGATGATACTGAGCATCTTCCTCCGATATTCCCACAGATGTAGTCAACTTGATTTCTATGTATTCCATATGGAGCATCAACATGACCTCTCCTTATTTGTGAGGTTGAAAGAGATATTTTCATTGAAGAAATCATTGGTCTTGCAAAATACTATTATGTGATTTTCATTTTGTCACCATGGTAATGTTTTCCAGCTATTGTTCCTTCCTTTGTGTCAACTTTGGATTTCAATTGCTAATAATTATCAGTTAATTGTACCAAGGAAGGGGTCAAGACTGAGAAAATGATCATATTAATTTGAAAACAGGAGAGAGGATGGTTCTGTGGTGCAGCTTAACATTTCTTGGTAAAGTAATGTTTACTTAACTTTACTTGGTAAAGTAATGAATGCCTACTGTGTACAGCAGGGTTTGTCAAGGAGGTCCAATCCGATTCCAATTTGATGGACAAATTGACAAATTGAACAATCAATGAAACAGACACACCTGTGCATCTAGAAATGGAGGATGAAGATACAATTGATATGTTCCAGCTGCAGGTAGAAGGCATCTTCTAAAAGAGATCCTGCTCCCTTCCTCCAGAACTCTGTTTCTACTGGCCAGGAATCCATTCTCTATTTGAAAACCACAATTTGGTTCCACCACATCCTGATGAATACAGGATAGTTTTCCCTCTTTTTCATTTCCCCTTCTACAATCCTTTATGGCACAAAAGTAACTAATTGGTACATGTGCACAAGCATACTGTGTATTATGTTCTTTATTTTGCTTTTTTTTTTTTTTTTTTTTTTTTTTTTTTTTTTTTTTTTTTTTTTTTTTTTTTTTTTTTTTTTTTTTTTTTTTTTTTTTTTGCTAAGTGGCCAATAGTATGTTTTGGTTCAGAGGGAATAGGATGGGATTAGGTTCACTGAATCTGTGAAAACACTACTTTGTCCGTTAGTGGCATATTCTAGTCTCTCTTTATATCCCAATAAATTATTTTGCTCTCATTTTCTAACAACAGCAAACCGGCAGACAAAAATAACATAAAAATATTTGCATTGTTTGATTGGATAATTTTAATGTTTCTCATTTATCATTGTAAAGATAAGGGCAATGATATAGCCTAGCGGTCACATGTAGGGCAAGTTGTCTTTAAGTAGGGGTAGATTACTCTCAATGAAATGAAGACTAGGTAGTTTTCCCTTCAAATCGATAGAAGAGGTACTCTCCTTAATTTTTAAATGATAACATTTTGACAATGCTGAACAGTCAGTACATATTCAATCAATCTTAGCTACTTTTGTGTGATTGAAAATATAGATACCTATTAATGTGAATGAGAGTATATTAAATTATTAATATTAGACTCAGGACAATATAAAATATTGTATTTGTTAGATTCTGCAGGAGTATATATACTTGATAGAAAAGAGATTGCTTGAAGCATGAGCTTGTTCCTATAACCGCATCATTACTCATATTTTCTAAGCTAGAAAATCTTCAGTCAAATTACAAGTTGTCAGGGATGGTAGACAGTGTGACATTTGTGCCCGTGTTGGCTTTTTCTCCTTGTGAGTTATCTGTCTAAAATATGAGAAAAAATACCCTAAGGTGTCTGTTTCATCAGCTATAAGTGAAATACTGAAAAAATAATTTAAAATGTACATTCTCATTCACTTCAGATTTTGAAAATGTTTCTATTTTCTTTGCAGTTCAATGTTTTGATGTAGGTTTTCAATAGTAGGTCATCGTCATTACCTTTTTTAGACCTGTAAAGAAAACAATTGACAGAGAGGAGATAAATTGGGAGACTAAATTTGGACATTTGATTATTGTCTTATTTTAAGTTATCTTAATGATTAATTCTGTTAAAAATCATTACACTTTGACTCTGATTTTGTTATTGCTCATCTATGCAAGCACTATTGTCATTGTCCTGGGTTGGGTATTAGATACTAATTGTACATTCAACCCCACCGTCGGCTCTACCGGATGAATATGAGGGGTATGCTCCCATAAAGACGCTCTGTCTCTGAAAGCCTATGTAGAGCTCAGACGCCACGGGCTTGGTTTGGGTAGTTTTCTCAAGATGCAGAGTGCATACTGAGAAGTACTGAATCGGGGGGGGGGGCGCCTTCATATTGAAATTGGCTTTACACTCTGTACCAAAAATATGAGAAAATATTCGCTATCATGTTTTAATTTAGACAATATTAGACACACATTCCCACAAGCAATAAAACATGCCAGAATAGTATTTTTCTTTCTTTTTTTTGATTTCACAGTTACACTTATTTATTTAAACATTATCAAAAATGGTTATGTGGTCATAATTATGCAACTTGTTATTTTCAATATTCATTTCTGGAATCAGCAATAAATCCAGATTAATAGACATCTTATTGTCAATTTTTAAAAAAATATAAAATTTGTGGATTGAGATTCCAATACAAGATATTTTATGTCTATACCAACATGTTGGTAAATACTAGTTCAATGAACATTGATAAAAATAACTAGAAGTTAAGGAAATTATCCTTGTACTAGTAGTATTTATTTTTAATGTTCATGGGAACATATTTGAACACTTTTCCTTCTTTTATTAAAATGCATTTTCCAACCAGCAGATCCTCTTCATGCCTGTGTGCTTCTTCAGTGTAAGATAAAAAGCTGACAATGCCCACTCTTCTCTTCCTACCTGCACTCCCCACAGTATATGTTGTTGCAACGCCAAGCCATCCATGCTCTTTAACAGCAACCACATCCAGATCATTATTCTCCTTTTCTTCTTCTTCTAGGAATTGATTATATTTTATTAACTTCCTAAGTGGCTTGGAAATTTCTCAGCAATGATATTTTCTTAAATGTCAACTTTTTTAAATGTTTGCAAGAGTATCTGTTTTATAAGCACCTGAAGTCTGACAAACAAGTCAAATAGCCTATCGTTAAATTGAAAGAATACAGAGATTCCTTCTTTTTAAGAGAGTTAAAAAAAATGTGTTTCTGTGGTCTGAAATTGATAAATCATGAACAGCTGACAATTATTAATGGCTGGAACGGGATAGGTGGAAATAAAGAAGAAAAACCAGTAGTTGGAATGTAGGTCCTGGGTGGATGGGTAGGGGGGGACAAGGATGGAAACGCCATCTAATAATTTTACAGTAACATAACCTATTCACTGTAAATACTTACTTTCAACAATATAAGCCACAACTATATATGATTTCCATGTATATATTCCACAGATTACACAGGAATCAAACTGACCACATCTTTGGGAAGGTGGAATGGCACAGATGGAACAGGTATTGTAAGAGATGCACATCTTTCCTAATTTAGAAGCAGCCAGTATTCCTTTGTTCTGTTTGCACAACAGCTTCTCATTCCATGGACAAGTGCCACAGGAGCACAAGCAAGTGCTCTGGAATTCTCATTCTTCTCAAGGATGTCCATAGTCTATGATAATCCACACAATCGAGTGCCTTGACATAGTCAATAAATGCAAATGAACATATTTCTGGTACTCTGTGATTTGAGCCAAGATACATCTGATGTAAGCAAAGGCATCCTTAGTGCCATGTCCTCTTAAGAATGTGTCCTGAGCCCCTGGCAGCTTCTTGACAATGTATTGCGCTAGCCATGTTGGATGATCTGGAAAATGTCACTTGCATTTGATATCAGTGATATTTTTACATAATTTGAACATTCTGTTGAGTCCCCTTTCTTTGGAATGGGTTCAAATATAGATTGCTTCCAGTCAGTTGGCGAAGTACCTGTTTTCCAGATTTCCTGGTGTAGATGTGTGAGTGCCTTCAGTGCTTCCTCAGTTTGTTCAAACATTTCCATTGATATTCTATACATTACTGGAGTCATGTTACTGACTATATTCAGTATAGCTTGAACTTCCTTGGGCAGCATTGGTTCTTGCTTCTATGATACTTCCTTAAATGGTAGGCTGTTGACTAATTATTGGGTACAGTGACTGTGTTCTGTCAGTCTTTTTTATGCTTTCTGAAGCATTCTGTATTTTGCCAAAAGTACCTTTCAAAAACAGTGTCATACATGAAAAATAGCAATAATATATAAATTAATCAGGATTTTTGAGGGTGGGGGAGGGGAGAGGGAGGGGAAGAATGAGGAGCTGACACCAAGGATTCAAGTAGAAAGAAAATGCTTTGAAAATGATAATGGTAACATATGTACAAATGTACTTGAAACAATGGATGTATGTGTGGACTGTGATAAGAGTTGTATGATTCTGCTGAGCCCCGGTGGCGTAGTGGTTGTGCGCCGGTCTGCGGCCCACTGGGACGGAGGTTCAATTCCAGCAGTGGGGCTGGGCCTCCTACTCCCACTGCCGGAAAGTAGTGATGCCTCCCCCCCCAAAAAAAAAGAGCTGTATGATTCCCCCAATAAAATGATTTAATAGAAAAAAAAGAAAACAGAAAAAATAAAAATTAAAACAAGTTAAAATAGATCAAAATGGGAAAATCTATTAAGATGCTAAATTTTAGCCTAACTATGAGTGCAGTTATCCACTTTCCAATTCATTTTGTCTGAAGATGAAACTATTCATATACTTAGTCAATGATAGCTTAATCCATGTGAGAACTCTGCACGAATTGGGAGCATTCATGTCACGAGCAGCCTTCTGTAAACTGGGTTCTCAGAATTTGTGCTCTAATACAATTCATTTCTCTGCTCTTAAAAGTTATTTAAACATAAAAGTATCTTTATAGATTGTAACTTGAGACTTGATTTATTTTTCCCTTGGGTTCTTTCAGTTTACAATACACTGACCATGTTCATCTTTTTTTGTTATCTTCTTTTTTTCTCTTTTTTTAAAAACAAAATAATTTTATTGGAGGCTCACATACCTCCCATCACAGTCCATGCATGCACCCATTTTCAGAGGACTGTAAAGTGTGAAATAATATCTTGTGTGTTATTGTAATGCTGAAAGCTATGTCACTGATATTTCAAATGTCAACAGGGCAGCCCAAGATGAACAGTTTTGAGTAGAACTTCCAGACTAACAAGAAACTATTCAGAAGGAAATAGATATTTGCTCTGAACAGAAAACATTTTAAAATTTCAGTGGAACATTGTATGATATCAAAAATCTCAGGAACATTGTTAGATACTAATTATTTCATCATCCTTTCATCTACAGAGGGAGAGATCATAATTTATATTTTATTCACTAAAATTGAGTGTTGAAAAATATATTTTGTGAATTATGTTATACCAATTGACCTTATTATCTCTCAATACTATGGTCCTGAGCCTTCAAGCTCAGAGACTCATTCCCTGTTTGATTATATCTGAGACATATTCATAAATTTGACCTACACATCATCTTCCACATTTATGGGCATAATTTCAGCAAAGAGCTAAATACCATATATAAAAACCATCTGTCAAATTTTTAGGAACTGTGATTTGTGATGATTTGGGAAAGCTGAAAAAAGTTTCCATACCCTTTTCCAAAGCTTATTAGCTGGTCATAATGCACAGAATCTATGATAAGTTTATCCTTCCTACATTTTTTCCAAGCAGTCATCCATATGTCCATCCTTCCATACCTAGTCTTTTATTTGTTGTAACAACAACAGACATAACATAATGGTCTTCAAAAACTATGAAAATTTTGGTCAAAATTTATTGTTGACTATATCTATGTATTCTAGCAATAAAAATTCTGTTTGATTTTCATATTTTACTATAGTAACTTTTAAGAAGCATAGACATGTTTAAATATTCATTAAAATATTTTCATCTATAATTATTAAGACTATTAAGAAGATACTAATTTTTTCCAAAGTTTAGATTAGGTTTTACTATTACATTAACTTCAGAGACATTAGAAAAATATCTCTCTCCGAGACATTAGAAAAATATCTCTCTCCTTTTTTATGGTATAGTTGTTAAAAGTTTTATATATTATTTCTTCCAAAATTCATACCAGAAGGTATATCTCGCTTAACGAAAACATCATAGACAGTACCAGCATTACGAATGTGCATTATATAACTTCTACAAACCCTTTAATGTTGTGTAAATTTGCCTTGGCTTTTAGATGACTTGTATTTGCAGAAAAGTAGTCATCCTGTAGCCTTTGTTGCTGCACATACCACTTTTAAATTAATTGAAAACGTTCCTATTCTTTTCTTTTACTAATCCCATAGATCCATTCCCACAATTGCAGGTGTATTTTGACCATTAATGACGATACAGAAGAGAGTAAGAAATTCTTATGATACTATTGGAATCAGATGGGTACTACTTGTCTTGTACAAAGATAAATTAAGTCTAGTTTTGTGTTAAAAAGTTCTATAATTCAAAAAAACAAAAAACAAGAAGGGCTGAGCCCCGGTGGCGTAGTGGTTGTGTGCGGGACTGCGGCCCATTGGGATGGAGGTTCGATTCCAGCTCCACGGAGCAAAGGCTGGGGGCCTCCTACTCCCACCACCTGAGGGCAGTGATGCCCAAAAAACAAACAAAAAAAGTTTTATAATTATAGATTATATTTGGGATATAATATAATTAATATTGACTGTTGCCACAGTCAATGATTTTAGAAATATTGCCCATGTGCAAATAAAAGGATATAAGTCTAGTTTGAGTTACATGATGGCTATTACTCTAACAATCTCATTAGATTTTATTTAACATCATTATTAAGCAAATTACATTACACTCCTTATATATGTGAAATAATATTCGTGAAAGATACTTGTTTGTCATTTGGCTCTTCATTTAGAAGTACCATTGTGTAGCATTCCTCCTGATCATGTGCATCTTGGATATTAACCTAATGCCATGAAAATAAGCAGGATTTATATTATCTGTAGCAGGATAAATGACTTTTAGACTTCAAGACTAGCTCTCCAATCAACAGCTGTTAAAGAACAGTGAAAAGCATAAGAAAGATAGATGCTATGAAAATTTAACTGTATCAGGGCAGACTGTGAAAAAGGAATTTTAACTAAGTAAAAATCTAAAGTTGTCTCAAAGCTATGTTAGAGATTACATTACTGTGTCATAGAAAAATCAGGTAATCAAAAAATAATAAAACAACCTAAGTCCTAAATGATATTCGTAGGCCTTGTTATAAATTCTGAAATATTTCTGTACTTTGTTGCATAGTACAACCATATATTGAACATATGGTTTAAAATATTCTGTGTTATGTTGATAAACACAATTGAACCACTCAAGATAGACATTCCCTTATTAATTTACATTTGAATTGATATCCTTTGCAAATGTAGTGAAATCAGTTCGTTAATGAGCACAATGTGTTAGGTTTGTTAGACTAGAGATGTATATGTATGTGTATATGTATGCATATATATTTATGTATATGACAGCTTTATATCTAGAAGTAATTATAAATCAATAAAACATCCCAGCCCCGTCCTCAAGTCTAATCTGATACTGGCTCATAAGTCCAATTCTAGAACATAAATCACTCTTCAGACACAAACAACCACTAGCAATGTGCAAAGTGAAGGAAGATACTGACCAGTGGGTGAAAAGTCTTTGGGATCCAATGGCAGTGGTAGTGGCATCACATGGTTCTCAAAGCTCTCCATGTGGCATCAACAGGAAGATAAAAGCAAAGAGAGCGAGAGTCTGCCCTTCAGCAGTCCACCTGTCTTAGCTGCACCTGATTGTGAGACTAAACTCCATCCCTACACTTTATTTACCAAGTTGACAAAAATTATGAATCTACCGGCAAGTAATATATATTCATGTGGAACAAATGTATAGCAAATATCTGGCTAATGGTTTATAATATTCAAACAACTATAACACAAGTTGTTTTCTTCATAAAAAAATGGGCAATACTATCATTAATTCTGGAATACGAAATCCCAAAGCTTGGGAGAGATAAGTGCTACAGGAATGGGTAGAATATTGGCAAATAAGTTTGCACCAGATTATTCTATAGGTATCCCCTCTTTCTGACTTTACTGTCCTATGAAACCCCTTCTTGTCTGTCAGAGTGTTGCATGGTGGAGGCTCTGTGTTACAATGATGATGGAAGCTGTACCGTAAGTATTTGAGATACCAGCAGAATTTTCCATGGAGAGCATGCTGCAGTCCAGACAAATACTGGACTAAGAAAAAGGACCTGGGATTATCTACAAAAACATGGAAGGCATGTTCTGATGAACATTGTCTGACATAATGACAGAAAATGAAGCCCTCATATTGCAAGGTACTCCTCAAAGTAGAGTTTATATGAATGGCATGAATAAATCAAAACTTTTAGAACCTTGACTTGCTTATGTGGTATGACTCAAAATGAGAAGGATCAGCTTTAATTGGTATTAATTATCAAAATTTGGGAATATATAAGTATGAATTTGGAAAAAGTATAAGTCATCAGAAATAAAATGTAATTCATAAACATCACTATTCTAAAAACATTTGTAATCTGAAATGGCTTGGATTTACCTATTTACAATTTTAAAAAATTCATGTGAGTTCCATGCATGGGAAGAAAAACTCAACAAGAACAATATCATCACCAACAAAAGTTGGTTCAAGATCTTTCTCGAAATAAAAAATGTAATCCCATCTATATGCCTACACAAAGGCTACATAAAACAATTCATTTTTAAATTATAATCAAATGACTACAACCAATGATGAAGAATTTCAAGTCTTTCAACTTCTGCAGTAAAAAACTGTTCAAACATGTCATCAAGATGTGTTGATCATTATTGGTGATTGGAATGAAAAAGATAAAAGAAAAAGGAAGAATTAGTAGAAAATATGAACATGATAGAAACAGTGCTAGGAATCTCATGATGGTATACTTCTTTACACAAATACATTTTAAAAACATATATAGAAATTATGCACATAAATCACAGTAGATGTCATATACAGGAATCGAATGGACTAAATCTGTGGGGAAAACAAAGAGAAATCATAATCAATCATCACTCAAGCAAGGCCAGGGTGTGACTGTCAAAAGACCATCAATTTCTCACATGTAAGTTAAAGTTGAAAACATGAAAATAAATCCACAATGACCAAAATATGACCTCAATATATCCAATCTGAATGTAGATGGCATCCCAATAATAGCATAAATAGATTGGGTGCATTGAAATCTACTGGCTGAAAACCAGAAGAACCATGGGATGCAAGAATATCATGCATGAAGGAAGCAAAAGGTCATTTAAAAGAAAGGGAGAAAAGATGGTCCAAAGTGGTCTTCCAGAGAAAAATTAGATCAATAAAAATGCAGTTCATGACAAAGTACTGTAATGAAATGTGAGGAGACCAAGAGTTAAAAGCTAACAAGGAAGAATAAACTGAAAATATTTCAAAGTGGTAGAACGGGGAAAAAAATCATGTCTTAATTTGTATATTGAAAGATTCTTTGGGCAAAATATTGAATGATGTAGGAAGTATTTGAATAATATTTGATTGCAAAATTGCTTGCTAAAAATAAGGAAAACTTGAAGCAGTTGATGAAAATCAAGGTTTGCAGCTTTCATTTTGGGTCACCATTCAGTGCAAAAAAATATACAACTCTTCCCAATTGAACAAATAGGTAACAGCACGTTAAATGGCAAAATGATTGAAGTAGTCAAGGATTATGTCTTCCTGGGATCCATTGTCCACGCTCATGGAAAGAGTAGTCAGGAGATCAAAGAACACATTGCAATGGGTGAGTCTACTGCACAAGACCTCTTTGTAGTGTTGAAAAGTGAGGCTGTTACTCTGAGGACTCAGGTGTACTCAGAGGACATAGTCATGAGGCTGTGACAGATGCATGTGACAGGTGGACATTGAATATGGGAGCCTGAAGAGAAAAAAAAAAAGATGTATCTCCATCATGGTGTTGCCAAGGGTATTGGAAGTACCACAGACTGCCAAGAAAATAACGAGGGGAGGGAGGATCTGTCTTGTAAGGATGGGGCCAGAATGCTCCTTCGAGGCAAGAGGAGGAGACTTCTTCTCATGCACTTTGGCAATGTTGTGATGACCAGTTCCTGCATAAGAACAATGATGAGGCCTGGGCGATGGCCTGCTCTGTTGTAAATAAGGTCACTAGGAGTTGCAACTGGTGGGAAGGCACCTAACATCAACAACAAACTCAAAATAATTGGGTAATGAAAGTGGCTGCATATAAAACAAGAGTATCTCAGTTACTGCAAATGATATATGACAGATAGTACGGAAAGAATATCAGCACCACTAGCAAAAAGCAAGGCTCCGGGCATTGACAGGAGAGGAAATGTTACCATACATGGATACATCACAAGACAACCTCACTAACTCAAACCCACAGTCAATTCTGAGTCGTCACAGCTGCACAAGACACAGTGCATAGACCTGCTCCTGTGGGTTTACAGATTGTTAATTGTTATGGATATAGAAAACCTCATTTTTCTTCCATGTAGCAGCATAAGCCACTCTGCCACAAGGGAGCCTTTACTCACTGACTATTGCATGCCCCAAAATCTGGAAGAGAACTCCCTGGACAATTGATTGGAATCAATCCAATTTTTTTTCCTAATTCAAGGAAAGGTGATCCAACAGAATGTGAAAATTACTTAAAACTATAACTAATATTGTGTAGATGTGAAACTTTGCTCAAGATAATTATGAAAAATGGATGTAATAGCTATCAAGAAGGAGAGGCCATAAATTCAAGCCTGATTCAAAAGAGGGTGTGAGACGAGAGCTCTCATGACTGATGCCAGATGATTGGTGGATGAAGACAGAGGCTCTCAGGAAAAAAAATGCTTCGTTCTATTGATATATGCAAAAACTCTGTAGATCATAACAAGATATAGATAGCATTGCAAAAAATGGTATTTCAGAACATTTCATATTGTTTGTGTACATTCTCCAAGAAACAGTTGGTAGAAGGGAACAGAAGAAACCTTTGTGGTTGAAAGTCAGGAAAGCTATGGGTCAGGGTGAGATCCGTTAAACATACTTATTCTATTTGAACTCTGAGTAAGTAATCTAAGAAGCTGAACTCTAAAAATATCACTGCAATAGACTTGGAGAAAGGCTCTTTAGCAGTTTACAATATGTCAATAATACAACCTTGTTTCCTGAAAGTCAAGAAGACTTGAAGAATTTGCATGTGATAAAAAGAATACAGTTTTCAAAATGGATCACAACTCCATGCAAAGAAAGCAAGAATCCTCAGAGCTGAACCAATAAACATCATGCCCAATAGAAGAAAAGATTAAAGTTGTCAAAAATTTTAATTTGCTTGCCTTATGGTAAAAGGTCATGGAAACAGCACTCATGAAATCATGTAACTTTTTCATTGATTTCATTTACTGCACAAGATATCTTTAATATCTATGTGAAAGTTGAACAAAGTATTTGGAAAAGCAGGATTCACACACATTAAGTATGGTGTTATCAAAGAATATTGACCATACCTTGAAATGTCAGAAGAGCAAATATGTTTCAGAAGAAGTAGAGGCAGACGGTTTCTTAGACGTGAATATGCAAAAGCTTTCTCATCTACTGAGAACATGTTATCAGGAGAGACCAGTCACTTAGAAAAGACATCATTCTTGGTAAAGCAGATGGGGCATGAAAAGGAGGAAGATACTCAAGAAAATGGATTGACACAGTGTGACAATAATGGGACTCAAACATAACAATTGTGAGGATGCTGCAGGACAAGGTAGGGTTTCTTTCTCCTATACCTGGGGTCACTATGAATTGGGATCGATATAAAAACACTCTCTGCACCTTGTGAGCTATCAACTGCACAATGAGAACTTCTGTGACATGAAGTCCCTGAGGTACTGCGATGATTAATATGCTCTGATGCTAATGAGAGATCTAAAATTTGAGTCAACCCAAAAGACCTAAAAAGGAATGCCAGGCACTCTACTTGCAAAAAATTAGCCATTAAAAACTCCTATTGAGATTGTACTGAACACATGAAATCACCATGACTAAAGCTGAACTCAAAAGTGACTTTTTAAAAATGGTATAAAGAAGATCCCAGTGGAAGAAAGAAGTTTGGTCATATAAGACGTTTGTCCAAAGAATTAAAAATAGTTGTTTTTTTAAAAAATCTTGCTTGTCTTGTCACTGTGATGCACATCCATGTGCAGATCTGGTGGGTAAGACTGTCATTTATGGAAATGAACATATTTTATCTGTGTCCACAAGTCACTTTACTTAATTAGACTGGCTCAAGTTGTGTGTGTGTGTGTGTGTGTGTGTATTCAAATCAATGTACTAATTCACAGTGAGCAATATAACTGTCACACAAGCCCAAATACTTGCTTGTGTGACCAAAAAAATCAATGTGGAAAACCACCTCACAATCAGAAAGCTTCTTTATGAGCATGCAGGTAGAAAAAAGGAAAGTGATTTTGCAGGATTCAAATGTTAAATGGAATCAGACTGATTGCTTCACTGACAGATTTTCACAGCTGAAATATACTTGTCACAAATACTAAGACAATTGAGCTGACCTGAGAAATCTATTTTCTAAGCATAGTATTGAAAAATGCTGTCTGTTTTGCTTTCCTGATATTCAATTTATTTTTTATATTCCTGAATCTATTTCTCCTTATCTTCTCTGTTTATGCTTGCTGAAGTATGCTGAGATCATGTATCTTACTATTGTTACTTCTAACCCTATCCTGAGTGCTAATTCCTTTCTTTCTTTTTTTTTTTGTAATGCAAGCAGCTTATTTCTGGTTTAATTTGCATTCTTTGTATACCTTAAGTACATAATAGGATACATAAAGCAGAGTTACTTTTAGTTGAATGTAATAGAAAATCTCAAATAAGAGTGGTATGAATACCACAGAATAAGAGATAAGTCATCAAGAGACACTGTAGTCTAAAGCAGTTAGAACAAACCATGAGTGAACCAGGCTATTAGCAAGGTCAGAAGTTCAAACCACTGTTCATCAGTGGGAGGCAGACAGGGCTGTCTACTCCTTAAAAGTGTTACTATTGGAAACACACAGAGAGAGCTCTACCCTGTCCTGGAGACTCACTATGAGTCAGTATTGAATTGATGGTGGTGAGTTTCTTTGGCTTCATTTATGTGTTTGTGTCCTGTGTTATGTGTCTCATCATGTGTTTGTTTCAGTTTTCATCTATGACATTATCTTAAGGTCTAAGATAATGATCATAGGAATACTCAAAGCAGTACTTGGAAAGTGTCATATAGTAAAATTATCCACCATATGTATTTGGCATAGAAATTGTGGCTTAGCTGACTAACCTGAATTTCTAAGTAAAGTGTCAGTGCCAGTCATATATGCTTAATAGGGTCTAGAAAGACATCATGGAAACTAAGCTAAGTTTCCTCTCTTCTACTTACTCTGAGTTTCCTCTTATTTATTGTTGATAGAGTCTACTTATTTATTGAGACAGCAAACATGAAACTATGTCAAAAATGCTAGGTGGCATTGAGTCATTTTATTCCTTTTGGTGACCCCATATGACACAGTAAAACTATCTCATTGAGTTCATTGAGGTGCCTACACTGTGGCTTGAATCACAGCAGATCATAGAGTCTTTTTTGTATGGAATACCTGGATGGGTTAAAACCACTCTCCTTTGACAAAGTGAATAAAACCCTAAGTTACACTCACTGTGTAAATGCATATATTCTCACTTTCTAACCTACTTTCTCTTTGGAGCCTGAAATTAAAGAGGTACACTTTCTAAATTCAAGGTACACTTGGCTCCTTTACAGAATAGAAACAAAGTCAATTAAGTTTAATGCCCTACTTTTCTCCCAAAATGATAACAAAAATTTGATTTGGCCTTTCTTTTCTGTATTTTGAAAATACCCCTGAGAATCTGTCCCTAGTCATTGGGCTTTGTTTTAGATAACACAGAGCCAAGACTTATACGTGCGCAAATAAGTTGGAGCTGTAAGAGACCACCCTAGTAAAAACTTTGGCAAAGGAAGGGGGCAAGAAGGACTCAGTCATACACATGCAGGCCTTCATTCATCTATGTTAAAACTTCAGTTTTGCCTAGACATTGGGTTCAAATGCTTAACAGGCCTTTTTTTGGCTTGCTATAGTAGTGAGAATATTCATACTATAGAGACAGTGGCACATCTCTGGGAATAACATAGGCTCCTGCCTTGATGCCTCCCAAATCTTGATTGCTACCTTTCTTTGCTTCTATCCACTTTGACAACAGATAGGCGACTATATATATAAACACCTGAGTTCAATAATAGGTATGTTATTTATCACCATGAAAACAGCTGACATTGCCCAGTTAGTACAAATATTAGGACAGAAAAAAGAATAATGGGTAAAATTAATGGAATTGTTTTCACCCTTCATACTCATAGCCTGTTGAATCAGTTTCCTCATGCCAAGTTATGTTCTGTGGTAGATGCGCAATGCAGTGAAAGCAACGCAGAGTAAAGACTTTATATATAAGTATAATTTCTTTGAATTTTGTCAGTTATTCTAATGAATTATTAAACCCACTCTGGAGAGTCAGACTCAGCAGAGCCCGGAGTGTGCTTTTATGAGAGGGAAGAGGAGGGTTAGGACAGATCCCTTACCACTGGATATGCCAACTCTAACTGGTGATAGTCACGGCAAGAAAGTGCCACCAGGTGTCAGACACTGAAGTGGAAAGTGGGAATAGCGTCACTTGTGTAACCTCACAGTTAAGAGGTTGTACTCCTGTTCAAAATTGTTGAAGTATATCCTAAACACACGACCTTTCTGTGATCAGAAAAGCTGGGAAAACATTTTCTAACTGCTTGCATATAGTTATAAGACATTTGATCCAACATATTGGCAGATACTTGTACTTTTTTTTAAAAGGTACTTTTACTTCTCAAGGCTGATGCATGCATGGATATGTTTCCATGTATATTTTAAGATGTAATGTCTTAATATTGATAAATAAATATAGAGTAGTTGACATGAGAGGTGAGCAAGAAGTAAATGGATAGCTGATCCTACAAAGCAGGAAGGCTAGGCTCCACACGCTGTTAAGAGTTCTTCCTAACAAAGTGTTATATCTCATCTAGTTTTGTTGATTAAGAAAATGGAGGATTTTCATGAAATTGGAACTAATACAGATCAAACTTATATAATAACTATAAATTTCATTGGGACCTGAAATTTTAAAAAGGTTTTAAGTTTAACTTACCTTTTTCATCTTGTAATTCAAGTGTTAATAATCTAAAAACACCTGAGTTCAATAATAGGTATGTTATTTATCACCATGAAAACAACTAACATTGCCCAGTTAGTACAAATATTAGGACAGAAAAAAGAATAATAGGTAAAATTAATGGAATTGTTTTCACCCTTCATACTCATAGCCTGTTGAATTAGTTTCCTCATGCCAAGTTATGTTCTGTGGTAGATGCGCAATGCAGTGAAAGCAATGCAGAGTAAAGCAGTATTTATTTGTGCCCATTCAACCTCCAGATGAAAGCTTCCTTTTCTCTCCAAGCAAGATCTCCAAATTTCTAAAACCTATTAGAATCTGAAGGATCTGATCAATCTACCATTTTACCACAGTCTAGCCAATTATGTAACAAAATAATAATTAATGAAAAATATTAGAGCGTAGGATTATATAAATCAAGATCACATAACTAAGTACTAATATTGCCATTGAAAGTGAGTTACTGTTAATGTGACACATGATGTGCCAAGAAAACTATGAGGTTGTCCTATTTCCTCTGCCCATTAGACCATTAATAAAATCAGGAGAGAACTAGGCTTCAGAACCAGAGGACTGATCCTCAAATTAATTATTTCCATCTCTGCCAGCAAAAACTTGTAGGAATGCCTTTATGACCTTCATCTGTATCTCCGCGTGTAGCATAGATCTGCCATCTCAAAGAACAGTGAACCATAAAGACATGGATGGAGTAAAGTCTTTGGGAGAAAATCTTCTGGGCATTCACTTACTGATGGGAAAAGGACTGAAAATAAGAGGAAAATGCCATAAATATCTACTAATGATTGAAACTTGGAATGTATGATGTATGAATCTAGGAAATTTGGAAGTTATCAGAATTAAATAGTACTTATAAAGATCAATATCCCAGGCATTAGTTCTCACTGCCATCAAGTAATGTCAGCTCGCAGTGATCATACAGGACAGGATAGAATTGTCTGTGTGAGTTTCAGAAACTGTAACTTTGTACAGAAGTAGAAAGTCCAGTCTTTCCCCATAAAGAAGCTGGAGATTTTAAATTACTGAACTTGCAATTAACAGCCCAATGCTTAACCACATTTCCCCAGGGTTCCTATCCTAGGCACTGACAAGCTAAAATAGATTGATTTTGTTGACATTGAATCAAATGTCATAAAGTTTACTGTGCGGGGAATAACAGACTGAAATGTAATGGTATGGTATTCATCTTCAATAATGACCTTTTAAGATGTATCTTGAAGTGAAATGTTGTACTTGATAAGATAGTATCTATCCAATACAAGGAGATCTACTCAATACAGCTAATTTTCAAATTTATGTACCAACCACTGCAGTTAGTAATGCAGGTAATGAACAATTCCACCATACTCTTTACTCTGTAGCTGATCAAGCATGCAATTGAGACTAATTGGTAAATATTGTCAGTTGGAATGCAAAGTTGGAAACAAGATTGAACAGTATTTAAAAAAGTATGTCATTTGTGATAGAAATGAAGCTGAGTTCACAAGATAGAATATTACAATGACTTTTTCCATGCAAACAATTTTTTTTCACCAACACAAAAGGTGACTATCCATATGGACTTCTCCTCATGTAATACACAGGAATCAAATTAACTCTATTAGTTGGAAGACTTGGTGGGAACACTCAAGATCAATAGCTGAAACCAGGTCAGTGTCTAATTATAGAAATGACAATTGACTTCTCATATGAAAATTCTTACTAAATCTGAATAAAATTGAAACAAGTCCATGAAATCTAAAATATGTTCTTGAGTATATCTCACCTAAATTTTGAGAACCTGTCAAAAATATATTTTTCACAGTAAACACTAATGCAGAAATCTGATAATCTATGGGAATAAATTTATAATATAATGCAGAAAGCAAACGGTCATTGAAAAAAAAGAAAAGATCAAAGTGAATGCTGGAAGAGTCTAAAATTAGTTCTTCATCATAGAATAGCTCATTCAAAGTAAGAATAGTGTTTGTTCATATTTTTAAATCTGTATGTTGAGCAAATAATCAAAGCTTGAACTTACGAAGAAAAATGTGCTTGAGGACTAGAAGAAAGTTTATTTACAACCTGGGGTATGTAGATGACACAAACTTGCTTGCTTAAAGTGAGGAGAAGTTGAAGCTTTCACTGATGAAAATCAGATTTATAGCCTTCAGTATGGATTACAAATCAATGTCAAGAAGGCCCAAATCATTACAACCATACCAATAGGTAGCATCATGGTAAATGGTGATAAACTTGTATTTTTCAAAAATCAAGTCTTGTTTAGATCCAAAATTAATGCTCATGGAAACAGTAATCAGGAGATCAAATAATGCATTGCATGGTGTACATCTGTCACACAGCCCTCTTCAAAGTGTTGAGAAGCAAGGAGGTTCCTTTGAGGACAGAGTTGTACCTCATCTAAGCTGTGTTATTGTCAATTGTTGCATCGGGATGAAAAGTTGGACAATGAATAAGGAACAGTGGAGAAGAATGGATGCATGTAAGTCATGGCAGGGCAAAGTATATTAAAAGTGCCATGGACTACCAAAAGAGCAGACAAATCTGCCTGGGAAGAACAGAATACTCCTTGGAAGTCAGGATGGCCATAATTCAGTATGAGTACATTGGACTTGTGTCCAGGAGATATCAGTGCCTAGAGAAGGACACCATACTTGGTAAAGTGGCGGCACTGTGACAAAGAAGGTGACCCTAAAAGGAATGGATTGCTACAGAGGCTGCAGCAATGGGCTCAAACAGATGAACAATGCTGATGATGGTGGCTGACCCAGAAGTGTTTTGTTGTCTTGTGCGTTACATCTCCATGAATTGGAACCAGCGCGATTGCGCCTCATAGAAACAGCAGCATAGCACATTTGTCATGAATTTTGTGTGGCACAAAGCTAGGAATTTATGAAACTCATTTAATTTCATTCCCAAGCACCACAAACCAAAACCAAGCTCACTGCCTAGAGTTAATGCAGACTTACAATGATGCCTCAGGAGTTTCCAAGACCAGGAGTGCTCATGGGAGATGAATGCCCAGTCTTTCTCCCACAGAGCTGCTGGGGGTTTCAAATGCCAACCATGTGGATCACAGCCTGATGAGTAACCATGACACCAAGCACACACTCTAGCAGTTTTGTCATCCTTCCTCACGCTTATAAGTGGTCCAGAAATTCAATCCCGGTCAGTGAAAATAAGGAAGTGGTGCTAACCCATCTGGACCTGAACTGGGACAACTTCCCACATGAATTTCCTTCCTGCTTCCTGGCACATGTTTAGTATCGTCAATAAATTCTGGGTGGTCATTGCAAAGAATAATTCGACCCAAGAGAGATAGATGCAGTGTCATGGCAGGAACCGGGCCAGAGAAGGTAAAGAAGGATGGAAAGTGGAGCCAGGTCTGACCCCTGCCATGGTCACTAGGGAAGTGAGAAGAAGATAGATATGGCCTCACCATGATATTTATTGCAGGTTTTCATTGTCAAGGATGAGAAATATAATTTTGATTCTCATGGACACAAGTGCTAGTCTGACAGTAGCTTAGTTAGGAGCTCATCAGGGAATGTTATGCTTTAGGCTTTGCATTTTGGGGAATGCTGTGCATTTTTAGCCAGGTTCCAGAAGCCAAAAACCCAGGGTCTGACTAGAAACTGTTCTATAAAGCATGACATATTCTTAGTAACTCTGTCAGTAATCTGCTCTGTGCTTTGATGTTGTCTTTTCAGAAATCAACATAATGTCATACAGACCTGCTGGTTATTGGCCTGAACCCCTATAAATCACCTTCCCTTGATAAGTTGGTGACAGTGCATGGTTTCACTCACAATAAATATACTTGGCAACCTAACCTTGGTTGTTTTTCTAAGCAGTTTATGACAACAGGGTGATGTTTATGAGTGAGGAACTTATGAGTACACAAAAGTAGCTGGTATTCTATATTTTTCCTTCTTTAATCCTGGTAGATAGACCTTTGCTAGCCTGGGTTGTCAGGAATGGAATCTGATGCAAATTTCAAGCAGGAGTCTAAATAGTGCCTGCTTTGGGAGACTTAAGGAATCTGGACACTTCCTTGATGCTTTGAGAGAAATACTTTTTTGTTTGAACTGATATTCATTGGTAAAAAACCCTTCTAGCATGACAATAATGGCATTCCTTATTTCACTGAAAAAGCAGAAATAATGTCAACACTGGGGGCTACATGGATTTTGAGGATCAGGTTCCCATTTTTCTTTCCATTAATGTTTTTGCTTTTCGTGCATCTTTTAAAAATACTATGAGCAAAAAATATTACTGTGCATATGTAGAATATTTTGTATTTCACAGTCTTGATAACTACATAAAATGCTCAATAATAAATAATAAATCTTGAGTATAGTGCTTTTCCGACTTCACAACGTCATGCCATAAGACTTCCAGGATCAAGAGATTCCTGTCCAAACAGCAGAAGTTGAATTGGCCCATTCCTCAACAGATTCGAATGCGAGCTGATAATAAGATGAGGCACAACTTTTAGAAAAGACATTGGAGAAGAACCCCCCTGGGTCTGCAGGGAGCCGCTGGAGGACTGGCTTGTTCACCAGTGGTCAGTCCTGCTGAGGTGGATTAGGACGTTTGCCACCGTCTGCTCAATTGAACTTGCCTTGACAAATAATCTGGTCTCTTCCTTGGTTTTATTGCTTCTGCATCCGCAGTTTAACACTAAATACTGAAAGACTGTTGATTCCAAAAAAAAGAAGAATCAGGCTGAGCCCCGGTGGCGTAGTGGTTGTGCGCGGGACTGCGGCCCACTGGGACGGAGGTTCAATTCCAGCAGTGGGGCTGGGCCTCCTACTCCCACCACCGGAGAGCAGTGATGCCCCACCCCACCCCCCAAAAAAAAGAAGAATCTACTTAAGATACATTTATGGAGAATGAGTTCCCATGGGGAGAGCACAACTTATGTGGCCTAATTGTTCGAAAGCTCAACCATGATCAGCAAATCATTTGACTAACCTATAACCTTCATATCTATGAATTCAACTGGGTTATGTCTATTTATTATACCATGTTATCATGACTGGAGTTAGCTATTATAAGATGATATATTTGTAACAGCTATCTTTTTATTTTAAAAAAAATTCTAACCTCATAATATGTATTTTAGAAGTATTGTTACAATATGATAGGAACCTTTGGTAAACAAAATTATCAAAATCCGAAGGTACTATTTCTTAACATATCCTCCATCTATGTGTTTACATTTTTAAAATCAGTGTTTCCATCTCATTAATCCTTCCCAGAGTAATTCGGCACTTTTAGACTTATATCACGTCAAAATAGCAGTTTTAGAATCCTCTAGGGACTGAAATCTTGCTCCTTATAAATGTTCTTTGAGTTTGGGGTACAAAGAGAAGTCTGGAGTGGAAATAACAAAGCTATCAGTAGCATAAGGTAAGACTTCCCAGTGAATTTCTTGTACTATGGCCATTGCTACCCATTAAAAATGAACAGCTGCATTGTCATGATGGGGAAAGATCCATCAACTCACATTTCTGGACCTTCTTCTTGCCCACAAAGTTATCCGTTTTCTTCAAAATTCTTCAAATCAGTCCTTATGATCAATGTGTTCTCTGAGAAAACTCTATCAAGATTACTCCTTTAGAATTCCCCCCAAACATTAATTTTCTGATTTGATCTTTCTAAATTGAACTTAATCGGCCCGTAGATTGTCGCTAAGTGATCTTTAATTTGCCTTTTTTAAAAAAAGGTACACAAATGAGACTAAGACAAGTTTATTACTGAGGGAAATGTTCTGCAACCATCTACTGATTGCAGATACAAATTTAAACCTATTTTGTTTTGAATAAGTCCATAGGTGTATGATATATATGTATATATGTGTATACATATAATTACCTGCATATACTTCCAGACTTGAAGTCAACAATATCCCAAATAAAAGAAATTCTTCAAGAAAAAACTCAGTTTATAAAGAGAAGCCTTCAACTAAATAGATTTAAGACACATTTCAATGAAATGCAGCGTTTCATATTTTTAAAAACTTTTAAAAAAATTTTATCCTAATTTAAACAATAAACAAAAGTATTCATGATTCACATAGGGAAATTGGAAAACTGTAACTTTTGATATGGATTTATGAATTAATGAAATCATAATGAAATTATGATTTCATTTCCAGAGCAAAATTCTAAACTTGAAGAGATACATAGTGAGATGTTTAAAGAAGACATGGTATGTTTGAACTTTGCTTCAAAACTACCCAATGTAATAATGGTAGGGAATTGAGTTGTCTTATAGATGAAAAGTTCTCCTACTTTAATGAGCTTAAGAATTATTTTCAGTCTTGTTAAAATGCAGATCCAGCCTCAGTTAATCCTTGGTGGGGTCTGAAAGTTTACCACCACCCTCAACCATAAGTCAGATTATGCTAAAGATTATGGTCCAGAAAACACACTTGGAATATTGATGTTGTAGAAGAGATGAGGGGCTGTAAATTAGTAGTGATGGATACATGAAAGCTCATAGAATCACTCCTCCTCTTCCTGTATATCTTTGACATATTAATTATAAAACATTAAAAACAATATTTGTAATTTTGTGGCGCAGATCATGCCATATTTCCTCTAAAACAGTGAGGCCCTGGGTTGTTTTGGGCCCACTGAGACAAAGTTTAATGGCTGTTTTCACAGGATGAACAACTGAGCCCTAGATGAATTCATGAAGGCTTCACAGGGGAGGCATAATTTTGTGTTTGATATTCATAACTGAATAAAAGTCATATATGTGAGATAAATGATTAAAAAAGCCTGTCTTCCAAGAAACAGAAATTGCTTTAAGGTTGTATGGAATTAACCTTGTTAATTCCAACTTGAATAAGTTGATTCATAAGAAAGCAAGGTCGATTGTGGCTTGTTTCTATAGAGAATAACTCATTTTCATAGTATGGCAGCATGAAATCTCTAAATATGGCTCCCCTATCCATGCATCTCCAACTCCAACTTATGGACTGGGTAAAACTATGCAAATGTAATGTGCTTAATTCTCATAGTAGGGATTTCTTAATCTAAGTTACCACTCCTCTAGCTAGAAGGATGAAGTGTGCTGATAAGAAGTGAGAGAAATCCCAGAACAACTGAAAGGAGACGGACCCTCCAGTGCAACACGCTCACGATGTCTCTCTGAAGTGGTGGAAGCTCAGTGCAGAGGCACCAGAAGGGGAGGCAAGGAGAATGCCATCCTTCTAAGATCCATAACCAATATCCTGGAAGCGGAGATCAGGAGATCACACTGCAATCACATTGGGTAAATCTCGTGCACAAGGCCTCTTTAGAAGGCATTCTTTTAAAACTATGGATGCTATTTTGAGGAGGAAGGTCTGCCTGAAAGTTCACAATTGATATGAAATTATGTAAATACACAGCTATCAAGTTGTTTCCTTCCTTCCTTTCTTCCTTCCTTCCTTCCTTCCTGGCTATGCACAGCACGAGCACACCCTGCCCAGGTCTGCGCCATCCTCACAAGTGCCCCTCTGCATGCTCCCCGGGTGCAAGCACTGTGCCAGTCTGTCTCATTGAGCCTCTTCCTCTCGCTTCCTCTGGACTTTACCCGCCACGAGGTCCTTCTCTGAGGACTGGTCTCTCCTGACAACATGTCTGAAGTATGTAAGAGAAAGTCCCCACATTCTTGTATCTATGGAGCACTCTGGCCTTATTTCTCAGACAGATTGCTTGGTCCTTTAGACAGTTCATAAGCTTTCAATATTTTTGCCAGCACCACAATTCATATAAATCCATGATTGTTTGGTCTCCCAATTCAGTGTTCTACTTTCACAGGCTTATGAAGCAATGGACAGTATCACGGCTTGGGCCAAGTGCACGTCAGTCCTCCAAGAAACCCCTCTGTCTCTCAATTTTATAAAGAGGTCTTATGCAGTAGATGCATAAGACACATGCAATGTGTCTTCTGTTCCCTTTTGCTTCCATGAGCGTTACTTGTGGATCCAAGCAAGGTTAAAAAAAAAAAACACTGAGAACTTCCATCACTTCTTCACTTATGATATTACATATTATTTTATTTGCAAGGATCCTGGTCTTTTTTACATTGAGGCATAATCTGTACCAAAGGCTACAGTCCTTAATCTTCATCAGCAAGGGCTTCAGATCCTTCTCGCTTTCAGCAAACAAGGTTGTGTCATCTGCATATCACAGGATGTTTAAAGCCTTTCTCCAACACTGATGTCACATTCTTCTTCCTATAGTCCTGGTTCTCTAGGTGCTCAGCATTCTGATTGACTAGGCCGTGATGAAAGAATGGAGCCCTATCACACAGCACACAACTTCCCTGTAGTCCAAGTAGAAGTTCTTCAGGAACACAATGAAGTGTACTAAGTTCTCATTCATCTGAAGGCTCTCCACAATTTATTGTGATGCACATGGCTGAAATATGTCGGCAAAGTCAATGAAGCACAAGTAAACCTACGTCTTGTTTACTTTCAGCCAAGCTCCCTCGGACATCAGAAATGACCTCCTTTGTTCCACATCCTCTTCTGAGTCCTGACTGAACCTCTTGCAGCTCCCTTTCCAATTCCTTTAGCAAAATTTTACTTGCATGTGAAATTAATGATATTGTTCTATAATTTGAGCATTCTCTTGGCTCACCTTTCTTTGGAATGGGTAAAATATGGAACTCTTCCAGTCAGTTGGCCCAGTACCTTCCTTACAAATGTCTTGGCATAGATGAGTAAGTGTGTTCATTGCTTCATCTGCTTGTGGACGCATTCCAACTGGTAGTCCATTGGTTCCTGGGGCCTTACTTCTGGCTAAGGCTTTCAGTGTGACTTGAAGTCCTTCCTATGGTGGCACTGGCCTGTGCTCACATGGTACCCCTCGACATGGTTGACTGTCCACTGGTTCTTTTTTGTACAATAGCTCTTTATATGTTTTCTGTAGTCTTTGGATTCTTCCCACATCATTCAATATTTTACTCCTGTCATATTTCAATATTGGAACTCAAGCTTCAATTTTTTCCTTAAATTCTTTTATTTTAATGTATGTGGAATATTTTCTTCCCTTTTGTTTTTTTTAAATTCTGGGTCTTTGGATATTCTATTTTCATATTTCACTTTGTCTTCTTGCTCTGCTCTTTGAAGTTTCCTGCTCAGCTTTTGGACTCTATCATTGATGCCCAATCTCCTTAACTACTCAATGATTAAAAACCATTTTCAGAGTTTCCTTTGACATTCGCTTAGATCTTTTCATTATTTCTTGGTCTTTTAAATGAATTTGCCGTCTTCATTAATGTTTGTCTTATTTATATTATATCAATGGTGGCATATAAAGAGCATCAGGACATATCATGCATTCTTATGGTGAAATATATAATTATGTCAATAAGTTTGTAGAAAATCAAATTCATCCACAAACTTATTGAAATCAACTCTTATTGTTATTGCTTGAGTTATGAGCCTTAATAATACCTTGAAGGAGCCCAGGTAGTGTAGTGGATATGCTTTGGGCTTTAATACAAGGTCAGTAGTTAAAATCCACCAGCTGATCCTGGGAGAAGAATGGCTGTAACTACTCACCAAAAGAGTTACAGTCTGGGAATTCCAAAAGGCAGTTCTGTTTTAGTGAAGGTGAATGAAGACAAACCTTTCTCGACTGTAATATAATCAACCACAAGATGGAGCCAAAGTCCCTTAATTTACACAGTTCACCTAGCTTCTCTTTCCTGTTAGTTTTCTGAGTGAAATCTGGGGAGCCAGAGAATAAAATAGAAACTCAGTATTTTAAGAAAGTAGTTAAAATAATTAAAATGTGAACCTAACTATTACCAAGAATGCTTTAATCATAATGTAGTTCATGCATTTTAATCACAGATATTAAATGCATTTATTAGCGCACATTAAATGAAGGGAAATGCATTTTGGTATATAAGTTTATTCTTCCTTAAATGTCTTGGGCAAACTGAAAGATAACATTTTATTGGTAGTACTAATAACTTATAAAATTAATTCTGCAGCCTTATTTATAATTTCCATTATGATTAATGGTTTTTGAATACCTGTGAAAAAGTAATGACTCAGCCAGAAAATTAGGTCAAATCTTCATTTTAGTTCTTAAAATGTTTTATAGGAGAATAGAGTTAATGCTGTTATTATTAAAGCACACATGCCTTAAATGTCCAATGAGCAAGTCAATAGCAATGCAAATTTCTAGTGTAATAAACTGGGGCTAGAACTCCATTTCTAAGGAAAAGAAGCTAGGATCTTGAAAAAGCATTTGTCTGAACTATGCTACAGAAATATAAAGAATATTTATGGAACAGTTTGTCTGGGAAGAAAGCCAGGAAAGGTCATGAGGAGAATGAGATAAAAAGTCCTGAAGACAATATACAGAGACATCAGCTAGTTAAGGAAGATAAGGGATATTCCTTCAAATGATTAGAATGTATTAAAATGTTTAATTCTATGAATTCAGAGTGATATTAAGAAACCATCTTTTTAAAGGGCCTTGGTCCATGTTACAGGTCAATAAAGAAAAAAATATATAACCTTAAAGATGGGAAAATATCAAACATTTACTCCGGAATTCCTAATAGAAAGGTAATACTATGTAACCAATCATTTGATAATGATGCAGCTTTTCATAAATATGTAAATTAAAACTCCAATAAAGGAAAATCACATAATATTACACTTACTGCCATTGGGTAGATTCCGATTCATAGTGACCCTATAGACAGTTTAGAATCGTCTGTGTGGGTTTTTGAAAATATTCATCTTTATTAGTATATAGAAAAGCATATCTTTTGGCAAGCAGCCTCATGCCTGACCCACTGTGCCACCAGAAAACAAGAAAATGGCAAAAGTGTGTATCCCACCCATTAATGAGTGAGAGTCATCCTTGAGCATTAAAGGCTACAAACCTGGCAACACCAGAGACATTCTGATATTTTTTGCTTGGTATAGAAGCGTAGCTTCCACTGTAGTTTGATCAGGCTTAGTTGCCCTTGTGTGGGAACAAGGTTATGAGTCTACTTTGTATTGTCTAGCGAATAAGGAGAACAGGGACATCACATAGATTTCAGATCAGAGCATTCTGCAGGTTAAATGACAAACGTGGTCATAAAAAGAGAGAGATGATGAAAGAAATTCTTAATTACTAGAAAATGGAAAGACACAAAAAAACCCACACATTAAGAAAGAAAGAAAGGTTATCATGGATGTTTTAGGAATGCATTCTTAATTATGTAATAGCTAATTTTAAATGCAAAATATTAGTGAGAAGTAGAAATGTTAGTGTAATGATAACCATGTAGGAGACAGTGTGACAGGGAAAACATTCAAATTTTTTCTACAGCATTCAAAAAATGTGAATCCCTCATCTGTGTGGTGATTAAATGCTATATTGAAATCGGAGTTAGACATTCTGATACTTATAAATATCACATTGCTATAAATATTGACATATGTAATATGAATGTAAAAAATCTACATAAGATTAAGAAGCTTGGGTAAAGGAGAAATTCTTAGAATATAATACACCATTGTACATCCACATGACATTAGAATGGAGAGACAGGGGAATTGGGAAGTTAATATTTATGACACTTTTATATTTCAACCTCTCTGGTAAATGTATATTTTGCCACATAGATTATTACTACTTGTGGTAGTTACACAGTTTCACGTAACCTGATAAATAAGAATGTAGGGGTAGTGTCTAGCCTGCCAATCAGATAACAGCCTGTGATCCTTCTTTGTACGTGGGGCATTCTCAGGAGGATTCTGGGAGTATCCTCTCATCCTCCCTATAGGTGGGACACAATCTCTGCTTCACCTTATTACTGACAACCCACATAGAACCACACTGATGGCAGCCAGAGCCCTGGAGCTGTGTCCACTGCCATTGAATCCACAGGATTTTTCACCCACAAGCCTGTGATTTTCCTGAATTCAGCATCATTGCATGTGTTGTGTGAGTCTGAAGACGTATTAATGGCTAACATGGGAACATATGGGCTGATATTGAACTTATGGACTTGATCTTAGCTGGGTGGGATGACTTCATTATATATAATTACAGATCCCTGAGCTTTGTGTAGGACACACCTGCAAAGAAGGCGCTGAAAGATAAGCCCCCATCTCCCAGTGCTTTGGGGTACTCAGGACATTTATACTTGAGGGGGCTATTAACAGACTGAAGTAAGAGAAACCCTTTAACTTTTGAAATTTTGAACTATTGGTTTGTGCCTGAGGCTGGAAAAATTTGGAGTCATGAAGGAATTCTCTTTGAAATGCTCATAGGTGACCAGCTGGATCCACTTATTGAGTGAGAGTGAGATAAACACATTAATACATGACAGGTTGAGTCTGGCCACTGACACCTGTGGCCCTGGTTCACCGGGAGTAGAGGAGAAGACAAGAGTGGGTTGACTGGTCTGAAGTTCCAGACCTAGCATAAGGGACCGAGGGTTGCTGAGAATTTGAGAAGATCAGAAGGCAAGGCAGCCAGGAGACACCCTGGTGAGGCTAACAAAGGAGGTGACCGACCTTGAGGTGATCAGATCCTCGCCATAGGAAACAAGAGTTTCAAGGCTGTGAATTGGTGCATACTGCTGCTGACTTTACGGATGGCCTGTCCTGATTAGACTTTGCTTAAGGATGCAGACTCACAAGATTCCCACTAGAATGAAGATTCTTCACATCAAAGAACATGCTTGTCTCCTCAGAGCAATGAGTTGTTAGAAGTGGGCAGTACAGCAATAGGACATCTGAAATGGAGAGGATCAAGTCACTGGCTAGCATACTTTGATAAGTGAAGGAAATCAATCTATGCAATTTGTGCCAGAAATATTTTATATTAAAATTTCACAAAGGTTTGCCTACCAAACACATCTTATGTGCATTTGTATATGTATTTTCCCAAGAAATAAAGAAAAAAATTCCACCTAAAATAACAGCTCTGAGAAAGTAAGACCTTATTCACTATAGCACTTATTTTACTAACAAAAAAGATATATGATGTTTCAATCACATTTCTTTATGCAGGTAATTTTTAAATAGGTACATGCCAGCTACAAACTCGCATGGGGCAACAAAGACAAGTGCCTTCACAGTTTCTGAGTTGTAAAAGTTATCAATTCTTAACTGGGTCACCAAGCCTTTAAATGAAATTTGTTGGTAAGTTGAAACAAGATTGAACAACTCCTCTGTGTTTCAACCGAGTCCAGGGCCAGGCACCCTCTGTTCCAGTCTCTCAAGAAGGCAGATGGTCCACTAAGCTTCACAGCACCTGAACTTCAAAGTACCTGCCTTCAGCACTCCCCAGAACTTACCTCACCTGCGGAACATATTTCCCTAGCATTGTTTCCCAGGGACAAGATGACCCCCACCTCTTGAGCAGGACACAGTCTTCCTCTCTGAACCACTGTTTCCTAGCAACCACAGCACTGGGAACTTCTCTTCCCCTTTACAATCCAACTGCCTTCAGCTCAAATCATATATATATATATATATA
>PVJH01016345.1:0-50773 GCA_004026705.1 Nesogale talazaci
CAAAGACTTGAAAGATGCAGGGGTGGTGATTCCTACCACATCTCCATTTAACTCACCCATTTGGCCTGTAAAGAAGACAGATGGATCCTGGAGAATGACAGTGGATTATCGTAAGCTTAACCAGGTGGTGACTCCAATTGCAGCTGCAGTTCCAGATGTGGTCTCATTGCTTGAGCAAATTAATACTTCTCCTGGTACTCCTGGTACTTCTCCTGGTAATACTACTCCTGGTATGCAGCTATTGATCTGGCCAATGCCTTCTTCTCGATACCGATTTCAAAGGATCACCAAAAGCAGTTTGCCTTTAGCTGGCAGGGGCAACAGTACACTTTCACAACTCTCCCCCAGAGGTACATCAACTCTTCTGCCCTGTGCCATAATTTAGTCCGAAGGGACCTTGATTGCCTGTCTATTCCGCAAAATGTCACACTAGTCCATTATATTGATGACATTATGCTGATTGGATCCACTAAGGAGGATGGATCAAGGACTTTAGATTCATTAGTATAGCATCTGCATAGAAGAGGTTGGGAAATTAACCCAACAAAGATTCAAGCACCCTCCACCTCGGTAAAATTTCTAGGGGTCCAGTGGTGTGGAGCATGTCGAGATAGTCCCACTAAAGTGAAGAACAAGTTATTGCATCTGCTTCCCCCAACAACAAAACAGGAGGCACAACGCCTAGTGGGCCTTTTCGGATTTTGGAGGCAACATATTCCTCACTTGGGTGTTCTACTTCGACCTATTTATCAGGTGACACGAAAAGCCTCCAATTTTGAGTGGGGCCTGGAACAAGAAAAGGCTCTGCAACAGGTTCAGGCTGCTGTGCAAGCTGCTTTGCCACTGGGACCATATGATCCAGCTGACCCAATGGTGCTAGAAGTGTCAGTTGTTGATAAAGATGCAGTGTGGAGTCTTTGGCAGACCCTTATTGGTGAATCACAGCGTTGACCATTGAGATTTTGGACTAAAGTCCTGCCATCTTCTGCAGACAACTACTCCCCCTTTGAAAAACAGTTGTTGGCCTGTTACTGGGCTTTGGTGGAGACTGAAAACCTCACCTTGGGCCACCAAGTCACCATGAGGTTGAACTACCCATCATGAACTGGGTATTGTCTGACCCACAGAGTCATAAAGTTGGACGTGCGCAGCAACACTCCATTGTTAAATGGAAGTGGTATATATGAGATTGGGCCAAAGCAGGACCTGAAGGTACAAGTAGGCTGCATGAAGAAGTGGCCCAAATGCCCACAGTCCCCACTCTAGCCACATTACCTCTCTTGCCAAATCTGCACCTATGGCCTCCTGGGGAGTTCCTTATGACAATTTAACTGAGGAAGAGTAAAGTTATGCTTGGTTCACAGATGGCTCTGCACGATATACAGGTGCCACTCGTAAGTGGACAGCAGCAGCGCTACAGCCCCTTTCTAGGATCTCCCTGAAAGATAGTGGTGAAGGGAAATCCTCCCAATGGGCAGAATTTCGAGCAGTGCACCTGGCCGTTCAGTTCGCCTACAAGGAAAAGTGGCCAGATGTGAGACTGTATGCTGATCATGGGCTGTGGCTAATGGCTTGGCTGGATGGTCAGGGACTTGGAAGGAAAATGATTGGAAGATTGGTGACAAGGAGGTGTGGGGAAGAGATATGTGGATGGATCTCTCTGAATGGGCCAAAAAAATAAATGTAATTGTGTCTCATGTGAATGCTCATCAAAGGGTTGCCTCTGAAGAGGAGAACTTTAACAATCAAGTAGATGAGATGACACGCACTGTGGAGACTGGCCCTCCTCTTTTCTCTCCCACTCCTGTTATTGCCCAATGGGCACATGAACAAAGTGGACATGGTGGCAGGGATGGAAGCTATGCATGGGCACAGAAACATGGACTTCCATTCACCAAAGCTGACTTGGCCATAGCCACTGCTGAGTGCCCTATTTGCCAGCAGCAGAAACCGACGTTAAGTCCAAAGTACGGAACCATTCCTCGGGGAGATCAACCGGCAACTTGGTGGCAAGTTGATTACATAGTACCACTCCCATCATGGAGTGGGCAGCACTTTGTTCTGACTAGAATAGACACATATTCTGGATATGGATTTGCCTTCCCTGCATGCAATGCTTCTGCTCAAACCACCATTCGTGGACTTACAGAATGCCTCATCCACTGGCATGGCATCCCACATAGCATTGGTTCAGATCAAGGAATTCACTTTACAGCAAATTCAGTGCGGCAATGGGCCCATGCCTATGGAATCCACTGGTCATATCATGTTCCTCATCATCTTGAAGCAGCTGACTTGATAGAACGATGGAATGGACTCCTGAAGACACAACTGTGACGCAAACTATGTGGCAACAACTTGCGAGACTGGGGCAGTGTTCTACAGGAAGCTGTATATGCTTTAAACCAGCGGCCAATATATGGTACTGTGTCTCCAATAGCTAGAATTCATGGGTCCAGGAACCAAGGGATGGAAACTGGAGCGGCACCACTCACTATTACTCCTATTGACCCACTTGTAGCATTTTTGCTTCCTGTCCCAGCAACCCTATGTTCTTCGAGACTGGAGGTCCTGGTCCCGAAGGAAGGAACTCTCCCACCTGGAAACACAGCACGGATTCATTGAACTGGCAGCTGAGAATGGCCCCTGGCCACTTTGGACTTCTCATGCCTTTGGATCAACAGATCAGGAAGGGTGTCACCGTACTGAGTGATGTGATTGATCCCGATTATCCAGAAGAAATTGGACTAGTGTTACATAATGGGGGTAAACAGAAATATGTCTGGAATGCAGGAGATCCCATAGGCCGACTCTTAGTGCTACCATGTCCTGTGATAAAAGTTAATGGTAAATTACAGCAACCCCTTCATGATAGGACATCTAATGACCTAGACCCCTCAGGAATGAAGGTCTGGGTCACCCCACCAGGCAAAAAACCACAACCAGCTGAAGTGATTGCTGAGGGCAAAGGTAATACAGAATGGATAGTAGAAGAAAGTAGTTCTACCTACCAATTATGACCACGTGATCAATTGCAGAAGTGAGGTTTGTGATTGTTCATGTATTTTCTGTTTATGAGCTTATTGAATCTTTTCTTTGCTCATGTATGATATATCAACTACAATTGGACTCAGTGTGTTCTCATTTATATGTATGATAGATGTTTGATATTAAGTATAAGTTTGATTTCATTGATGTCTGGAAATTCTATATGGGTAAAAAATTGTGTACAGGTGCCATGTTGGCAGGGGTGGATTGTGATGGGTAGGTTTGTTATGCCAATATGGCCACAGACGATTGGTGGGTCTGTTGTGACGGCATGGCCAATGAACACACTGGATGAATTGAAGGGCAGAGAAAGAAAGGGCTCAGCGAGTCCCGCCTTTTCTCTTGCTTTTGGATCTTTGGACCAGCTAGCTGCTTTTTTTCCGTCCTGTTCCTCGACCTCCAAGCAACACTACCTGTGGGACACCTAACTGTGGACTGTGGAGCTGTGAGTTGAGGTTCCTTCAAGTCCTACGTTGCCACACTCCTAGGATATACATCTCTTGAGCTGGGTACTGTTGGACTCTGTCATCTGGCTGATTGTTGGTGACCTGTTCTGCTGTTTGCTGCCTGTGACCAGATAGCCTTGATTGCTCTACAGAGGACTGCTCAGCGGCCCTCAAGACTCAAAGGACTGCTGGTCTTCTAGCTGTCTCACGCAAGTGAGTTGCATCGGGCAATCTGTACTGCTTTATAGATAGTTAACTGTTTCTTTCTTATCTTATATACCTTTCTCTATATATAAATATATAAAAAGAATACTAGTGTCCTGATTTTATTTCTCTAAAAGAATCCTGCCTGACACATGCCCCCCAAAAGTAAGAGATACAGCAGGAACAGACAGCTTTCCTATGTTCAGTGCAGCAGAGTTCTTAATAGCAAGATGCTGGAAACTGCATAAGGAGATGGATCGATAAAGAAACTTTGGTATGTAAACAGTGGAATACTATGCATTCTTGAAACACAATGATGAAACTAGCAAACATCTAATGACATGGATAGACCTAGAAAACGTTATACTAAATGAAATGAGTAAATCTCAAAAGGATAAATAGTGTATGAGACCCATGCTATAGGGATAAACACAAAGACATAGGCAATCTTCTGTTCTCAGGCCATGCAATCTACTCCTGTCTCCCAAGCAATGAGGTGGTGTGCCTGTCTGTTGCTCATGAATCATTTATCACCCCTTTATCTGTACATCATAAAAAAGAAGCACACTTTGATGGGAGGCCTCCTCTTAGTTGGGGTCAACTTCTCCTGTGGTGGGGAGAAGGTAAAGACCAATAGGTTTCTGCTGTAGAGCAAGGTTCGATGGTGATCCCAAATCAGTAGACACTTCTACCAGGGTGTTTAGTGAACATTAATGGAAATTCAAGACACTAGGTGTGGGAGGGACATGCTTGCCTTGGAAAATGATTTTACTTCTGTTTGTGGGTAAACCCAATGGGGCAACTTGCCATTGGGAAAAACATCTCACAGCTTGGTATTATGTTCCTAAGTAGACATTAAATTAAAAAAATGTTTTCATATGTTTGAAATGAACTTGAAACTGAAAGTCTACTTTTCAGTTTCTCTTCTCCTTTTTTAAACCACTCAGATGGATATTTAGGTGCAAGGGGTAAGGAATCTGGAGGGATTTTTTTTCCCTCTTAATGTAGTTTTTTGGATATAAAATTCACCAATCATACACTTCCATTGTTAAGTCACTTTTAAAAGAGCTGCTCTTTTAAAAGAGCAGTACAGATTGCCTCACAATCAGTTCTAATGTTCTCTCCCACCTCCTTCATTCATTGCTATCGCCACCCCCTGGCCCCCATAAACCATTACATTGGCTATGGTTTAAATTCATCTATCTCTTCTGTTTCATAAAATGGAAAGCCTAACATAAGCAATAAAAAATGAAGCAGAAAAAAGAAAGTGATAATAATCTGGAGATTAAAAAAATAAAATAAGAATAGAGAGTAAGAAAGAAAAAGACCACTAGCAATATTTAACAAACCAGAGAAGAAATTTCTGTTGTGGAACAAGTAGGAAATATTTAAGCTCAGAGCAAATTTAGGTTGGGTCAAGAGGGAGGTCTACTGACTGTTCTTTGATCCACTGTGATGAAGATTACAATAGTCTCTGTCTGGTAGCAAAACTGTTTGAATTCCTGGCTTGTGACCACAGGGAAAATGCCAGAATCTTAATCTGACTAGATATTGTTTTTGGATTGGTGCTAGAAATAAGTGGGAATCCCAAATCCACCTGCTTGTTCATGGAATATGTACAACTATGGTTTACTTTGTTGTTCATATTATGACAAAAACAAAATTCAATAAGAACAACAACCAAACAAAACAAAAGGAAACAGACAGATAGAAACACAATGAGAGGGGGGAATCTCTCCCAGGGTGGAAAAAAATAAGCAAAAAAGAAAAACATTGTCAACCATCCCCCTTTAGTATCAGGTGAGTGCATTGATCACATCAGTAATTTATTCAATGACAGAATTCAAGGTACTGTTGATATGAAGAGTGTATGTGAGTTTAGTCCCACTCTGAGCTGTAATACATGAGTTGTGGCTTTGCACACACTGATTTTTTAATTGATTCTGTTTATATTGAGCATGAGAGTTAATGGTAGGGAAAAATATACTGTCCCATTTCTTACAAGGGAAGATTCTTGTCTATCAGATTAATATTATCTGTCTGCATTGATTTGAGCAGATGATGTTTTTTCCAGATATCTATTTCTTCTTGGTGGTAGAATTTGCTCAATTACAACTTTAATAGTAGTGTGTTATTATACTTTTTATATCGTTGAGATCTGTTGTAATGTCATACTTTTCGTCTGTTATTCTAGATGCTTGCTTATTTTCTTTTGTTAGTTTGTCAGTGGTCTATTTTGTTAATCCTTTCAGAGGACCGGCTCCTCGTTTTCTTCATTTTCCCCCATCTTTTTTGTTTTGTTTTGTTTTCCATATCATTTATTTCTGCCTTGACCCTTAGGGTTTCCTTCTTCCTTTTATCAAAAGGTGTGTTGTTACTGTTCCAGGTTTTGAAGGTGTTGTGTTAGGGTGTTGATTATGGAATTCTCCTCTTTTTTCATGTGTGTGTGTTGATTGCTGTAAATTGACCTCTCATTACTGCTTTTGCTGTGTCCCAAAGGTTTTGAAGTGTTGTATTACCATTCTCATTTGTTTCAAGAAATTTTTAATTTTCTCCTCTTTTACCCAGTCATTTAGAAGCATTATGCTGTTCGATCTCTATGTGTTTGTCTTTATGCTTCTGTTTGTTTCATCGTTAATTTCTAGCTTTATAATGTTATGGTCTTAGAAGATAGGTTGTAGGATCTCAATGTTTTTGATTTTCTTGAAGCGCATGTGTGGTCTAATCTTGAGAATGTTACATGGATGTTAAAGAAGAATGCATACTGTGTTTATGTGTTTGTTGCTTGGTCGAAGTATTCTGTATATGTCTATGAGGTCGATTTTATTGATTGTACTGTTGGTCTCCTGTGTGTCTTTATTGAATTTCTTTTTTTTTTTGTGGGGGGGAGGTTATGGAATTTCTTTAATGATTTTCTGTCTTTCCTTGAGAGTGGTAGATTGATGGCTTCTTTCTTTTTGTTGGGGGGGGGGCATCACTGCCCTCTAGTGATCGTGGGAACTATCCAGCCTTGCTTCTGGAGAGCCTCTGCTGGATTTGAACTGCTCAGCCCATGGGCTGCAGTCCCGCACTCAACCACTACACCACTGGGACTCAGTCGATGTCTTTTGTTATTATTATTGAAATAGTTATATCCTCTCTTCAGTTATGTGAGGATTTGATTTCTAGGGTCTTTCATTGGGTACACATTTTGAGTTTGTAGACCTGGCTTCTGCCCATCTAGATTGAACAAGAAAGCCCAAGGAAGATGAGTCATTTGCATGCTGGTGCTGGCAAGGAATACTGAAAGTACCAAACACTGTCAGGAGAACAAACATATCTGTCTTGCAGGAAGTACAGATCATCCTTTGAAGTAAGGACAGAGAGACTTCATCTCATTTACTTTGGGCAAGCTCTAGGGAGAGACCAGACCCTGGAAAAGGACATGTGCTTTGTAAGGTATGGATTAGTGGAAAAGAGTAACTCTCACAATGAGATAGCTTGACACAGTGACTGCAATATTGGGCTCCAACATGAGATAAAAATCATCCTTGAAAAGATGGTGCAGTGTCAGGCAGTGCTGTACACAGTGCTGTGGTGAGTTGGGGCTGTCTCAAAGATACCTCGCAACAAGAAAACCACATGGTGGCCTTGATCCTCTTTGTTTTAACCAGTGGACAAAAATGGCTCAAGGTTTTCACAAAGAGAAAAGCAAACAAACTCACTTTTGCTGCATCAATGGGGACTCATGGAGACCCTCCAGTTCTACAGAGTGGGATTGCGCTGTGGCCCTCCAAGTCTGTGACTCTTTATCAGAATAGAAAACCCCATTTTTCTCCTGATTAAAAATGAAATGATCACTGTCAATATTTTACTTGAAATCTCAATAGGTAAATATTATGAGTTGTCATTTGTTTGAGATCCTTTGAAGTACTCAGAATGTGATCGTTTTGCTTGCTGGGTTCATCAATAACACCACATTACTTAAGTAAATGCGTATCCTTTGGGAGTTTTCTGGCTGACATTAGAAAAAAAGTTATGGTTTTGATGTAGTAGAGGTCACTGAAGAAAAATAACAGAGAATTTCAAGGTGGGAAGAGGATAACATTTTTGAAAGATTAACATTTCAAGAATTGAAAATCAATGTAGCCTTTGCCAGAGAGGTGTATCTCAATTTACACAAAAGATAAAAATTTGAATGTTGTTATATGTATTTAATTTTAATAAATATGATCACATCAGAATTTTCCAGAGGGTCTTAGTACATAATGAAACTTGATTGTGAATCTGTTATATGTAAAGTGAAGCATCCTCTTCTTTTTAGTGTTTATTAAATTAAATGTTATATAGATTTCAAATGTAAAATATTAAAAATAACCAGAAGTATAAGCAAATTATTCATTTGCCAGGGAACAGATTTTTTTTCTAAAATAGACCAGGATAGAAACTAACATATTGTCACCTACATAAATTCTAACATGTGCACTTTATGAAGAAATATATTTTAAGTTTAATTTTTACCAGGCCAGATATTTAGATTCCCTCCTTTATTATTTTTTCCCTCACTCTTTCTATCCCTCCATCTCTCTCTTTTTCTTCACCAACTTTCAATATAGCACTTATTTTTTTTAATTTTTATTTATTTTTATTTTTTTAGCACTTATTTTTTGAAGCTGATTTTGTTTCTTTCACTTATACAACCTGGATTTGGGGAAGGTTCTAGAAACACATTGGTATTTAGTTTCTAAATCCCCCCAGATGCCATACTTTTTGGCTTGGCAAGCAACTGTTTCTGCTTTTTGTCCCCTGAAGTCATAATCTGGGTCATCATTCTGGAAGGCATACCAGTAGCCATTCTTTGGTCTTTTCTGTCTCACTAGTTTTATTTTTAACCATCTCTTGATTATTTCTAAACCTTTTAATCATGAAATCTCATTTTCTTTTATTAGGAGGGATTTATTCATAAGGCAAATGCAGACCTACACTGCATTCCTTAATACACATCACTAGATGCCGAGTGGACCTACAAGCATTAAGCTTTCTGGAACAAGATATGCAAAATATGTTAAAAAAGATGGAGATGCTCACGCTTGCACTTACAGTTAGATGCATAATTCAGTTTGTGAAATTCTAAAAAAATTCCTTAAAAAATAACAGTGAGGCTGAGCCCCGGTGGCGTAGTGGTTGTGTGTGGGACTGCGGCCCACTGGGATGGAGGTTCGATTCCAGCTCCCAGGAGCAAAGGCTGGGCCTCCTACTCCCACCACCTGAGGGCAGTGATGCCTAAAAAAAAAAATAAAATAAATTAACAGTGATTCAAAACAACAGTGAGAGGTGTGCAAGTGTTCTCAATACAATCAAAGATGGATTGTTAAAAGATTTGGAAGAGCCCCTCAATAAAATGATTAATAAAAAAATATAAAAGCCCCAAACAAAATGACCCAACAGTGGGACAATGGCTTCCTACTTGTGAGATAGGCTGTTGAGTAGCTTCTGAGTCAGGGACTCTGTGGGCAGCAGTAGATCTTCTTAATACTGGACCATCCTCATAATTGTAGTTATATTGAGCCCATTGTCACAGCCACTGTCAATCCATCTTCCTGAGGCTCCTTCTCATTTTATTTACCAGGCATACTGCACTTTTCCAGGGACGAGTCTCCTGGTATGTCCAAAGTACATGAGGCAAGGTCATGTCATCCTCACTTCCAAGGAACATTCCGACTATATTTCCTCAAAAACAGATTTATTTGTTCTTCTAGAAGCCCCAGGTATCTTAAATATTCTTCATCAACACCATAATTCCTCCAAATGCATAAAATTCTCCAGCAATCTTCCTTTTCATCATCTAATTTTCACATTTATATGAGGCACTTGAAAACGGCCTGGCTTAGGTCAAGCACACCTTCGTCCTCAAAGTGACACCCTTGTTCTTTGACACTTGAAAGAGCTCTTGTGAAACAGTCTGCTGGTATGGGGAAACACTTTTCTGTTCTCCCTGGGAGAATTGCTTGGGTGCAAGAGATGAGTAAACCTTGAGTGTTTAACTGTTTGTATGTCCAGAAGTTGGCACAAACACTGAGTGGTCAGGAGATTTCTTTCTGAAGACAAAAAGAACTTCATCAAGACAAAATGTGCTGGCATAGGAGAATGCTGATTCATCATATAGGAATATTCGTCAATCATATGACAATATTTGTTAGTGCAAGAATGTTTGCTAATTATGAATTATGAAAATATCTTGTGCCTGAAGCCATCGTGACCTAAAATTTTCTCTGCATTTGAACTTTTGTAAACGCTCTCCTTTCAATTGCAAATAAAAACCCTGAGAACAGAAAAGCTGGGGAAGGTCTTCTCTCTCTTGAGTTCATCTTACTTACTTTCCCTGATGACTCAATCTCAAGTCTTGAGTAGCTATCCTGTGCCTCTCAGGCATCTGGGATATAACAAGTACTTATCTTATGCATCTCTGGAGTGCCACGTACTAGACCTAGAGAGAAGGGCCATGGTTCTTGAAGAAGAAATCGCTATCACCTCAGACTCTGTAGTACATGATAAGGAATGTGGTGTCTATTGCTGGTAGGTACTGTCAAGCTTGCTCCAGCTCACAGTGACCCTCTCTACAATAGAATGAAACTCTGCTCAGTCCTGCACGAGTCTCACCATTGTCTGTGTTTGAGCCCATTGTTGTAGTCACTGGGTCAACCTACGTTACTGAGAGTCTTCTTTTTTTTTTTTTTTTTTGCTTTCCTACTGCTTCATAAAGCAGGATGCTTTATTTCCAGGCATTGGTCTCTCCTGATAATATGACCAAAGTATGTGAGATAAAGTCTTGCCATCTTTACTTTTAAAGAGTATTTTGGCTGTCCATATTCTGAGACAGATTTGCTTGTTCTTTGGTAATTCGTGCTATTTTCAATATCCTTCTCCAGTAACATAATCCAAATGCATAGTTCTTCAGTTTTCCATATTTGATGTCCAACTTTATCATATTGTCTATTTATTTTGAGAATAGACATTGCTAGAGAATACCAAAAAGAGTCTTCTGCTGGTGGAGAAATGTTTCTGGTGTCCGCATTAACCCCCCTCACACTACAGCTCATTTTGATCTCAGCAACTAGGGCTATATACAGGTGAGTTCCCCTTCATTAGTGCTGCTGAAATCTTACCTCAAGCTTACTCTTTGCTATTTCTCTCATTCTCTTCCCAGGCCTTCACTAGTTGCAGTCAGAATTATCTGGATTCAATTCAAGGAAAGAGTTAGTGCCTCTGGTGCCAAACACCAGCCAATGGGACCTAAACCCATGCAAATCCACTGTCTCTGAGTCAAATTCTGATTCATGTGAGCCTATAGACAGAGTAGAATTGTCCCATAGATTTTCTAAGGCTGTAATCCTTATAAAAGCAGACCATTTGGTTAGCAGCTGAGTGCTTAATCACTGTGGCACCAGGGTTTCCTCATGCCCCAAACCCACTGTGAATGAGTTGATTCTTACTCAGAATAACCTTAGGGTCCTTGGGACAATACATCTTAAGCAAACAGTCTCATCTTTCTTCTATGGAACTGTGGGTGGGTTTGAATTGCAGACCTTCTAGGTGGCCATCCAATGTCTAATTTACAGTTCCACCAGATTATCACAAACTAAGATCAACTTCCTTGCCAGGGAGTTAGTTCCAACTCATAGAGCTTCTATAGGACAGAACAGGGTCAGTGCACCAGGTATACCACTGAGGGTCCTGCCAGGGGTCTCTAGAAGGGGGTAACTAAATGCCGTAACCTCTGTAAAATGGTCCATGTTGAGCAGTGTTCTGTATCTACTCAAGCATCTCTGTGAAACTGAGCCTTCTTGGTGGTACATTGGTGAACCACTTAGCTACTAACTGAAAGGTCAGCGGTTCACACCCACCAACTGCTCAGCAGCAGAAGGACACAATCTGCTTCTGTAAGGATCTACAGCCTTGGAAACCCCTGTCCTGCGGGGTTGCTGCAAGTCAGAGTGGAGCTTAGTTTCGTTCATAGCAGTGACCTTGGTCATGAATGTCTGCTTGGCTTTCTTTCTTTTGGTGGAGGTTCCCTCTCTCTTCATGTCTTCACTTTTGCTTCCTGATGTTAGCTTCCAGATAAACCACCTGCCTCCAAGTCCTGATCCCAGATGGGGCTTTTGGGGAAGTCTGAACTTAAGCCCTTAGGGCATTTGTCCCAACTCTTCCAGTAAAGGGGACTTTTCTTAGCTGTTATTTGGATGACCCTTTTACTAAGTGTTGTATCCGGTGTTCCTAAAGTGCTTGTGACGCTACTGCCTTTTCTAAGGAATGTTCTGCATATCAATCTCCTTTTCACAGAAAGGTATAGCCTGGGCTAAGCTCCCCTCAGGTTTAGCCCAGGACTAATGTCTACACTTAAGGCTCTGGATTCCAGATTTCAAGATGAACCAGTCAGGGTACAGTGCAGCAACGATGAAATATGCAACTTTCCTCTAGCTCTTAAATGCTTCCTCCCACCCACTATCACAATCCCAATTCTATCTTACAAATCCAGCTAGACCAGAGGATATACACTGGTACAGATAGGAAGCGAAAAATAGGCAATCCAGGACAGATGATCCCTTCAGGATCAGTGGTGAGAGTGGTGAAACCTGGAGGGTGGAGGAAAGGTGGAGTAGAAAGAGGGAACCAATTCCAAGGATCTACACATAACCTTCTCCCTGGGGTATGGACAACAGGGAAGTGGGTGAAGGGAGACATCACACAGTGTACAATATGACAAAATAATAATTTATAAATTATCTAGGATTCATGAGGGAGGGAGGAGCCAAGAGAGAGGAGAAATATGAGGAGCTAATACCAAGGGCTTAAGTGGAAAGAAAATGTTTTCAGAATGATAATGACAACAAATGTACAAATGTGCTTTGCCTGCAATGGATGGATGTATTGATTGTGATGAGTTGTATGAGCCCCCATAAAATGATTAAAACAATTAGTCCAAGAAAATCCTAAAGGTCATTATCTACACATTGCCCTACGTCGCTACAAGATGACCCCCAGGTTGGAAGGTGATACAGCAGCTGTTACAATGGACTCTCGGATGCGGGTCGATAATCATGAAGATCATAAGGGACCATGAGGCATTTTTCTCTGTATACATAGGGGTACCCTGAATAGGAACTGACTAGATGGCCACGAACTACAATATTGACCAGATTTCAGACGGGATTTTCATCTTCGATTTTGTTGGGGAAATGCAGTAGTTGCCTCTGTGCTGAAAATGTGCTAACCTCTTTACTGGACTGCTTGCAATTTGACTGGATCTGAGTGACCTAATGTCTCTCAAATTCTCATCCACAGCAGTGATAAGGTTCTCACAACCTGTGTACTCCTCTCTCAAGGCTGGCCCAAATGCCCAACTTGTGTGGAAAATAAACCCTCTGGCCTAACAAGTATGACAGAGAGAGAGGGAAAAAATAGGATTTTTGGCACTCAGGGCCATTCCAGCGTGTCATTTTGTGAAATTAAAGGCAGATGGCTGATGTCTGCATGTTGTGAGAAATTCTGTCCTATATTCCAGCCAGTGCTGGGAGTCCTGGAAGAGGGCAGGGAGGAGAAAGCGAAAGGAATTTGGATGAGGCAAAATGTATGTTAATTCTGTGACAGAAATAGCATCGAATCTGCAAACATCAATTCTAGACAAGTCTCTTCCCGAGCCCCATGTCCCTATCCCACCCTGTTTTCTAGGTTTCACGGTATTAAGTGAACCTTAACTGGCTGCCAGGGGAAGAAGTTTCAGAAATAATCGGCTGGCCTATTACTTATGGATGGCAATTTTGTCATAAGCTCTAAGGGAATAGACATAACTACGAATGGCCAGACATTCATCTTGTTTTGGGGGTAGATAATATCTCATGTCGAGCTCATCAGACTGTTGCTCCCACGATGCATGTCGTGGTTGTGGTTGGTGTACTGTGTGAGAGAGATGAGGCTTGGAGAAGAACCGGGTTTATGCTTCTGTTATTCTGTAACTGACGGCATCTTCTTACATGAAGAAAATCTCTCCTTTCAAGTGCATCCTGAGACAGGTGTGACTATGTGGGGACTGAGGATAAGGGGTCAAGGGAGATCAGGATGTCTCAAGGGAAAAAGATAGAAGCAGCAAGTCTGACAGGGTGACAGCAAGGGATTGAGGAGGCCCTTCCAGGTGCCGTGAGTCAGAATCCACTCAATGACTGTGAGATGAGCTCCCCTACACCCCAGTGTGTACAAAGGACTCAAGTACCAAATATTGAGGATTCCAGAGCCTTTGAAACTGTGGGGTAGGGGTGGGGATGGTCCATCTCTTGACCCCTGCCAAGTATGAAGTAGTTATATTTCTAAATACAAGACAAGAAAAAGGAATTAGGGGAAAAAGTCAATGTTTAATGAGTCTTTGAGAGTACTGATTGGAAGAAAGTAGAGGGACACTTTAGAAGTGGTTTATTTTCAACAGCTGCTGTAACAAAAAACCCACAAGTGGTTCGGTGGGTTTTCAGTGAACAGGAATGCATTTTCTCACAATTAGGAAATTAGATGCCTGAATTCAGGGCAGAAGCACAAGGGCATTTCTGTTCACTTTGGAGGAACATCTTCTCAGCCTCTCTGGCCTTCACTGTCCTCAATTTCGTGATGATTTTCACATGGTATATATTTATTCCCCCATTCAGGCCTATGCTTCTAATTATTGGGCCTATCAATATACCCAATATTGATATGACCTTAATGTGACAAAACTACTAATCTCAAATATCATTATATCCACACACATAGGGTTTAGTATCACAGCACATATTTGGGGGCAAGGGTACAAGATGTAATTTGTAGCAAGTCTGTGTAAGGTCAGCTAACGGAGACAAAGGATTAGTCTGATGAGGAGAAGTGACATGTAGCTTTGTGTTCTTGGTCAAATGGATTTTCTCCTTTCAGTCTCTGATCCTAATTTGTGGACTACTTATTGTTGCTGAGTAGATTCTGATTGGACAGAGCAGAACTACTCTATAAGGTCTGCGAAGTTGAAAATTTTTTCCCTTCTCTTTCTCCTGCAGATCCATTGGTGCCTTTGAGCCACCAATCTTTTGGTTAGCACCCCACTGCTTAACCTATTATGCCACTAATTTGTGAAATAGGAGAAAACATTATTCTTCTACATCACAAAGTTGGTAGACTATAGAAAAAGACAGTTATTATGAAGTTTTGATCTTTTTCTCACAGAACTAATAAGCAGGCAGGAAGGGGACAGTTTCTTTGACAAACCTCATGCCTTGAGTTAAAGAAAGACTTTCCTCCAACCCAGTCGCTTCAGTTGTTATTGTATGACTTAGAGGTGATTGTGAACAGAACTGTCCCATAGGGTTTCCCAGTCTGTTACCTCGAAGGGAGCAGATTGTCAAGTTTTTTCTCCCTCTGAAGTGTCCAGTGCATCCTAAAGTGTGGTTATTGACTACTTTGTGGTTCCCAAATAGAATATATTTCAATGTGTGCAAGTTTTTCTTTTTTAAAATAATTTTCTTTATAAAAATTCTACAAAGTTAAAAAGACATGAAACAAGCTGTTTAAGAATTAGATTTAAAAAGTGTTGGGTGTTTCCTTAGGAAAATGTCTGGACAGGGTAGTCTCTACTTTGGCATCACAGCCAAGATCGTGGTGTTCAAATCAGACAAAATCGTCGGCATGTAGCCTCCTTTGCAGAATTCCTCTTGATTACCTTTCTGTCTGGTGTCCTAACATAGTGTGTGGGAAGTTTAAGGAGCAAATAATCTGGGGCAGCCAACGTCTGTCTGGCTGCAGCCCATTGCTCTTCCCTGAGCAGAGTGAATTGGAAAGATAAGCCAGTTCTCAGCAATTATCATGAAACTTTTTCATCTTTCCTAGACCACTTCTAGAAGGTCTGACACCAGGTGAAATTCACTGTAATAAATCATACAGCTTTGAAAGAGATGGTTTGATAGGTCTTTAAAAAAACTATGATTTATATATAGTGGAAGATAGTCTCTTCAATGGGCTAAGTGGAAATAATAGCACCTGTCCTTCTTTCACCACGTCTCCCTTGAAATATTTCTCCACCCTTTAATTGGGAGATTTCAATGGAAAGCAGTAAAAATAAGGCATTTGGTTGTGGTCTGTAATACAAGTACAAAGGGGTTCTAGAGATAAAAGAGAAACCATATACATGAGTGTGGCATGACGCTGAAAAGAACTGGTTGTCCTTCAACTACTATTTTAGGAGGTAGCATATGTTCAAGGACTGCTGACTCTAGAAGAGGAAATCCAAGATGCACTGAAGGCATGGGAGCAATACAAGGCTCAACGAATTGACAGACTACCAGTTGGAATGTCTTAATTAATGTACAAAATTCTGGAAATGATCACTGGTCTAAGTCAAGAAATTTGGAAGACAGCTACCTGGCCAACCACAAGGAAGACATTTAAATTTACATTTATATTTGTGACTATTCCAGAGATAGGTGATCCAATAGAATGTGGATATTAGGGAACAACTTTCTACTCCTCCCCATAGAATAATAGAGTTTACAAAGCTTTATCATTAGGAATTTAAAAATGTTATAATAAATTGAAAACCTCTACCTTATAAAACTATTTCAGAGCATGTAATTGTTACCAAATCCTCCATGGATCTTAGAGATATTGATCAGTCACCACCCAAAATATCTCTTCTACAGGCTTTTTGATTAGATGGTAAAATATTTGTACCATGAGGATCATACTTTTAAGATAAGATGTTGAAAAAAAAATCTAGGCTAAAATTCAAGATATTTTCTGAAAAAGTAACTTATCATCAGTCATCAACTCCTTATTAAGAAGGAGTCCATCCGTCCTGGGAAAACTCTTGGTCATCCTGTCTGTGTACCGCAACAAGAAGCTGAGGAACGCAGGAAATATATTTGTGGTAAACCTTGCAGTATCCCTACTGCTTGGTGCTGTCATCTATATTTAGAAATGGCTGGAATCTGGGATACCTGCACTGTCAACTCAGGGCTTTCCTGATGGGCCAGAGTGTCCTCGACTGAATATTTAATATTACTGGGATTACCATTAACCGCTACTGCTACATCTGCCACAGACTGAAGCACGACAAGCTGTACAGTAACAAGAATTCCCTTTGCTATATCTTCTTCATATGGATGTTGCCTAGTGGCAATTGTGCCCAATTTGCACATTGGGACACTCCAGTGTGACTCAAGGATCTGTTCCTGTACATTCGCACAGTCAGTCAGTCAGTTCAGCATACATGATCGCCATGGTGGCTTTCCATTTCATTGTCCCTAATGGTCATTGTCATCTTCTGCTGCCTGAGACTATGGGTCCTAGTGCTTCAAGTCTGACGGAGGGTGAAACCGGACAACGAGCCCAAGATGAACCTCAGTACTTCAGTAATTTTGTCACCATGTTTGTGCTTTTGTCCTTTTCGTGATTTGCTGGACTCCTCCCCCCTTTATTGGTCTTCAGTGGCCTCAGACCCTGCCAGCATCCCCGAGTGACTGTTTGTGGCCAGTTACTACATGGTGTATTTCAACAGCTACCTCATTGCAATCATATATGGATGACTAAACCAAAACTTTAGGAGGGAATATAAAAGAATTATAGTCTCCTTATGTACAACCAGGATGTTCTTTGTGGATAGCTCTAATGATGTACCGGAAAGGGTTCATTGCAACCTACTCCAATAATAACCTACTGAGGGTGGTTTCTGTTTAGACAGCGGTTACATTACTGGCAAGATAGTCACACTGCCAGAGTCTTGCCAATTTCTGTGTCTGCTTCCCTCTTGATGTCCAGGAAAACAGAGCGGTGGAAGAAGCTTCAAAGTCTTAAGAAGTTGCCTCTTTAGCTTTTCAACTAATGTGCTACCAATGTTGTGAACACGTCTCTATCTCCCTTTTAAAAGAAATTCAGAACACAAAGCCATAGAAATATGTGTTAATGTGAGTTGATGTCTTTCTGGAATGGTGAATAGGTAATTTCAAAGTAAAAGGCTGACTGTTTCTGAATTGAGTATGCAAACATGTATGGCAAGTAGCATCAAGGTAGTTGCTAGTTTGGTTTGGTTGTTTTGACAGTCTGGATATTTGGTAGTTTTGACAGTCAGGGAGCCAAATGGTGTGTTTCATTTACAAATGAAAAATCAAAATAGGGCTGAGCCCCGGTGGCATAAGTGGTTGAGTGTGCGACTGTGGCCCTCGGGCTTGGTGGAGTGTGTGGCCCACGGGCTTGGTGGTTCGAATCCAGCGGTGGCTCTCAGGAGCAGCACTGGGTAGTGCCCACGACTGCCAGAGGCAGTGATGCCCCCCCCCCAAAAAAAAAAAAGAAAAGAAAAGGGAAAAGTGGGATGAATGACTTTTATTACACAGGGAAAGGCTAAGAGTAAAGTTACCTGTGATCAACAGCAATAGCCACAAACACACAATCACCCTTGACTCTTCAATTGACAATATTTTGGTGTTTAGAGCTGCACCTGACCCAAGACCTGGTACTTTGAGTTACCTCATGCTTATGACACTTGGATGTTGAGTAAAGACCAATGAAGAATTGGTGCATTGGAATTGAGGTGTTGGTTAACAATATTGAAAGCACCGTGGACTGCCAGAACAAACCAATCTGTCATGCAATATGTACAGCCAAAATACTCTGAGGAGGCAAGGCTGGTGAGACGTTATCTCATGTACTTTCGACACACTTTCAAGAGAGACCAGACCCTGGGAAAATGACATGATTCTTGGTAGAAAGGCAGTGAAAAAGAGGACAACCATCAAAGAGATGGATTGGCACAGTGGCTACAACAAAGGGTTCAAAACATAATTATGAGTATGGTGCAGAGCTGGGAAGTGTTTCTTCTTGTTGGACACAAGGTCACTATGAATTGACATGAACTCAACACCTATCAACAACCACAAAAGCCATGATCATAAATATTTTCTGTTTAATTCTAAAGTTGCATGTTCGACCACATTAGCAGCCTCCCTTTTTTTCTGAAACATATTTACTACTAGGTGTTTTTTTTTAAAACCCAATAGGTACATAAAATTCGATTAGATTTTATTAATATTAGCTATTTAGCTTATTAGTTTGTGTTTTTGTCACTGGTCAGCTCTCTGGAAGAATTTAATCTATCAATTGTTAATTTGTTTAATCAGCTCATTTAAAAATGATATGTAAAGGATTTTACATAAAGTGCTGCTTGTGTTCTATATTGATGGTGAACAAGTAAACATCAGAAATGAATAGTTCTTAAAATAGATATCTCAAAATAACACTCTTTACTAATTTATTTTAGTTCTTCATTACCCTCACCATACTGAAAGTTTGAGAGGAAAAAATGCAGGGGGAAAATCTGCGCTTGTGTTTACTTCAAATATCTTTTGCTTTTTAAAAAATATACCATGAAATTTGTTATATCGGATCAACTCAGACCTATCCACTTCTGTATTCTAAAAGTGTGTAAAAGAACTATCATACTATAACAAGTTAGTGCATTTATTGCAAATTTATGTATAAAGTAAGATGTAGAATATATTTGCTAATTTCTCCATGTTAAAAAAATTAGTCTTCTCATACAATTCTGAAATTAATTGCTCAAATAACGCTTCTGATGATTCTTTAAACATATTTGATTAAAAGGGACAATGAGGAGGAGGATGTAGAAGTCCTAAAAGTGTTGGAACAATGGCCATCTAGTTGAGAGGAAGTACTAAGAAGCAGAAGAGGGGTGAGCATGATGGAGGGGTACAAGAAAGGTATTTTTTAAGGCAATACACTGAGGTAGTGGGGGGATTTCTGGCCTCTGGTAATGCCTTCCTTCAATGCAAGAACACTTTGTTCTAACAGCCTGGCATTCTATAATGCTCACCCTCCCGGGCACCGTCGCTGAAGACAAAATGGTGTCTAAGCAAATGTGGTGAAGAAAGCAACTGGTGCCTGGCTATCAAAAGCTACAGTATTTGGGGTCTTAAAGGCTTGCCGTTAAGCAAGCAGCTATTTAGCGGAGAAGCAACAGCCCATATGGAAGAAGCACACCAGTCAGTGCTATCATAAAGTGTCACTGAGACCAGGTCACGGGCACCAGAAGACACACCCTATTGTTGAGAATGAGGGTGTTCAGATCAGAGATTCAAAACCCATCTGTAGACAATGGGACATCTCCTCACAGAAGGATTACAAGGATGAAATGAGTCAGCCAGGGTGCAGTACAGCACCAAGGAAACACACAGTATTCCTCTGGTTCCTTGAGACATCCTCACCCCCACCATCTGGACCCTGGAACATGTGCACAGGTACAGGTAAGAGTTCATGATACTTGGAATCCAGGAACAAGAATTATCGTAGTGATAACAGGAGGGTATGAGAAAGTTGGTGAAAGGAAGGGAGAAAGGGGGAATCAATAGAACACCCCCACCCCGGGGGACAAACAACAAACTATGGGGGGAGACAGTGATCAGTGTAAGATGTGAAGATAATAGTAATTTATACTTTATCAGGAGGTCATAAGCATGGGGCGGGGTAGGGGGAGGGAGAAAAGAAGAGTCCTGATACTAAGGACTCAATAGAAAGTAAATGTTTAGAAATAATGATGCCACATATGTACAAATATGCATTGTACAACTGATGTATAGATTGCTAGAACTTAAAAGCCCTCAATAAGATGATTCTTTAATTAAAAGTTTTTGGAAATCCCAAATTATGGATTTGTAATGTGATGTCATGTTGTATTTAAGTTTATGTGATTTATGCATAAAATCTTACCAGTCAAAAAAAGAAAAACCCCAAAAATCTTACCAGTCAAAAAAAAAAAAAAAAAAAAAGAAAAGTCCCAAAAATCTTACCAGTTAAATTATGTTTGCAAATTTTAGCTCATAGCAGAATTAAAAGAGTATACAAACATATATTGCTAGACATAGACATAGTTTTCACTATCATCTCAGTTCAATGTAAATATCTGGAAATAGTAATTTTGTAATTAAATCAAGATTTCACGTAGTGGAAATTTCACTTTTTGAAATGTTCTAAACTCTTCTTGATCAGCTAGGATGTTGCAAACTATATATTCTTATGCTCCTTTTAGAATTTTATTTCCTGATTTTCATTATATATTATACTTGAATCATGTATCAACCAAAATATTGAGCAAAGACTGCCCTTTTAAAAAGTCTTTCAAATACCTAGATCTCACCTGGAAAAAAGAATGAGCCCATCATAATGATTTGAAAAGAAAAAATCTTTGTATGAATTTTGATGAGACAGGCTTGTGAGGAAATAATATGAACATAGTAGGAGATGGAAAAATTTCATCGATCATTATTGGATCATGGTTTTGCAATATGGGCAGTAACATCCCTATGGTGTGCAGGAACAGCTGAAAGGGTAGTAAATGTAGATACCTATGCTTTATCTTAAATTATGTGTTAAAGTTCTGAATCATCAGGGGGTGCTGAATAATTGTTTTTCTGAAAAGGGGACAGTAGGCCCGATGCATTTGTTATCATTGTTCAGTGACATTGAGTAGGTTCTGATCCTCTGTGACCCAATGCACAGCAGAGGGAAACAATGTCCAATCCTCTGCCATTTTCATATTTTTTCCTATGCTTGAGCCCATTGTTGCAGTCACTGTGTCAATCCGTTTCTCACTGCCCCTCCACACGGAGCCCTAGTGGTGCAATGGCGTAACTGCTGATGACCAAAGGTGGGCGGTTCAAAATCAGCATCCCTTCCAAGGGAGAAAGGCGAGGCTATCTGCTTCCATAAGATTTACAGATTTAAATGGTGAAACTGAAAGCCCCAAATTCACTTGCAGAGTCCCCAAACAGATTGAGTTTCCATTGACCAGATAGGTGAATAGTTTTGTCCTTGGCCAGAGTGCATTGGAAAATGAATTACGGCAGATATAGTTGGCTTAAAAATTGAACACCTTACCATTTGCTTTCCATGTTGCATCATTTTAAATTTGTTCTAGTTTTTATTATTTTCTACTTTCTTTCAGATGGAAGTTTATCTGTGTTTCATTTTGTTGTGGCAGATGGTATTTTTTGGTATGACTTTATTTGAAATCCTGTATAGGAAAATCTGTAGAGATAGTTACTAGATTAATAGATTTTTAGGATTATGACAGGGGAGGTTGAGTGGAAATGGAGAGTTCAAAACAATGTATATAGGAATGATCTAAAATTGATTGTGGTAGTGATCGCATAACCCTTTTAATATATTTAAATCATTGAAATGTATAGCACATGTACAACCACATGGAGAAGAAAACACACAGAAAAAAAATTCACAGCCCCAGGAGCTCTGTACAGGGCTGATGTGAGTTTGAATCCACTTGCTGACACCGAGTGCTTATTTTTTGAGTTCTACTTTACCATGATGTTGTTCAAACACAGCAGTTCTCATAACCCCTGCAGCAGGGTCATAACCCCTGTGGGATCAAACGGCCCTTTCAGGGGTCACCTGATTCATAACAGTAGAAAAATTACAGTTATGAAGTAACAACAAAAATAATTTTATGGTTGGGCGTCACCACAACATGAGGAACTGTCTTAAAGCATCATGGCATGAGTAAGGTTGAGAACTTCCACTCTTGAGAGATTCGTCCCTTCTTATAACATATCCCAAGTTCAGGAGATGAGGTCTCACCATCTTCTCTTCTAAGGAGCATGCTTACTCTACTGTTCCAGGACACATTTGCACATTCTTCTGGAAGTCCATGGTACTTTCAATATTCTTTGCCAACACCATAATTCATATGCATGGGTTTTTCTCTTTTATTCCTCTTTCATTTTTTAGCTTTTACATACGTGAGTGATGGAAAATACTATGACTTGGCTAAGGGACACCTTCTTCTTCAGTGTGAGGGCTTTGCTTTTTAGTACTTCTGAGAGTTCTTTAAATAAAATAGTTTTATTGATATTAAGTTCACATATCATGCACTTCTATAGTTAAGATGCTTTTAAAAAGAGTTGTATATACATCATCGCAATCAGTTCTAGCACACCCTGCTCCCCATAATCATTATTTGCTCTCCAACTCCCCTCATCTGAAATCCCTGATAAACTGCTTGTGGCAGTTACATAATCTTCTGTCACCTTGAGCGAAGGGGTAGAATCTATCCTGTTAATCAGGTCATAGCCAAGGATGCTATACATGACCTTCTCCTGATGTCATGCAAGGTAGGCATGACCTTCTCCTGAGAATTCTGGGAATGCTTGCCTTCCTCTCTGGAGAGGGGACACACACACTCTCTGCTATATATTCCTGCTGTTAAGCCACATGGAACCTCACTGATGGCAGCCAGAACCCTGGAGATGTGGCCACTGCTCTTGGACCCATAGAACTTTCCACCCACTGGCCAGTAATCTTACTGCATTCAGCACCACTGCGTATGCTGTGTGAGTTTGAAGAGGGATTAATGGGCTAATATAAAATTTCTGCACTTGATATGGACTGGGCTGGGATGTTTTGTTGATGCATAGTTACTTCTTGTTATAAAGCTCTGTCTTAAATATATATATGTGTATATATATAAACAAATCTCTGGATTTGTTTCCCTAGTTAACAAAGTCTAACACAATATATAATTGGTGATAGTCTCTGTGCATCCACACCTTCTATGCCTCATAAATTGGGAAACCTAACAAGGACAATAAAAAAACAAAATAAGACAGAAAGAAAATAATCACAATAAAATAGAACCAATAAAGAGTAAGAAAGAAAAGACTAACAGCAATATCAAAACAAACCAGAGAGAAGATTTCTGTCATGGAACAAGTGAGAAATATTTAAACCAAGAGCAAGTTCAGGTTGGGTCAAGAAAGAGGTCAACTGACCAGATATCATATATATTATACCATATTCCCATCAATCATAATCAAGTTTACAATAATCTGGTAGCAAACCCCCAATAAAATGATTTTTAAAATAACAATAATAATCTGTGATAAATAGATGACCCTACTCTTGCTTATTGAAAACAACAAGAACTCAAAGCACTTCCTGGTGAAAATCAAAGACTTCCTCCTTCACTTGAATTCTACAACAGCATAAAGAAAGCAACTGGATCAATAGGCATTATTATAATACATAAGAATATTGAAGACAAAAATATGGAAACTCTGACTGTAGTCAGAGATGATCTCCCAGGGCTTAATCTGAGTAGATACTCTACAGATGGGTTTTGTGCTCCCACGTCTTCCACACCCCTCTACAAATTGGATGCTCACAATTTAATCTCTGATACTTTTTCCTTTATCAAAGAGGTCTTTTACAATATGTTTTCCAATGCAATAAATTGCTTGATGTATTTTCTCTTTTCTCCATAGATGTTGCTTTTGGATCCAAATAAAATGAAATCATTGGTAGCTTCCATATTTTTCTCTTCAATATTCTCATTTATTGTAATAATGCCTATTGATCCAGTTGTTTTCTTTATGCTGTTGTAGAATTCAAGTGAAGGAGGGAGTCTTTGATTTTCACCAGGAAGAGCTTTGAGTCCTTGTTATTTTCAATAAGCAAGTCATCTGTTTATCACAGATTATTATTGTTATTTTAAAAATCATTTTATTGGGGGTTCGTACAACTCTTATCACCCTCCATCCATCCATTCATTGGTATCACAGATTAGCAAGAGGCTTTCTTCAATGCTGATATTGTTCTTCATTTTTTTTTAATAGGAAAGATGCTTTTAGTTAGAACCAAAATGCCATGTAGTTCCTAGCAAAACAGTATTTTTTAATAGGAAAGATGCTTTTAGTTAGAACCAAAATGCCATGTAGTTCCTAGCAAAACAGTATACACAGTGACTTACAGAGACCTCTGCTCTAGAGAGGGCCTGAAAGTCTGCAACTACTGCTGTGACTGCAATTTCGTGGCCAGTCCACTTCCTCCTGAAACCTAGACCACAGGCCATCTGAGTCTTACTCCAAATTTCTCACCATGTGCTCTGGAAGCCCCCTACCCTCTCGGGCAGCTAGGACTAAGGTGGGAGAAGTAGGCAGGTAGGGAAAGCTCTGACTGCAGGCAATCTTCTGCTCGGTGCAGGTGGGCTCCCTGTCATGGTGGGCCAGTAGGCCTGCACCTCCTTGATGGGCACGCTACAGGGCTCTCAGTGCTTGTAGTGTTCATGACATAGATCTGACTTCTATTTACTGAGCATACAGATTGAATTAGTTTGGTGAAAGGACATCGTCTTGTCACATACCTTTCTTGATTTTTTTGGGGGGGCACCACTGCCCTCTGGTGGTCGTGGGAGCCACCACTGGATTTGAACCGCCAAGCCCACAGGCCGCAGTCCTGCACTCAACCACTTAGGCCACTGGGGTTCAGCCCCTTTCTTGATTTTTTAAACCAAGCAACAAACCCTTGTACTGCTCACATTATGGACTCTAGGTTTATGTTTGAGTTATGCATGAGTACAATTAAATGTTCCAAATTTCCATTCTCAATGTTCTCAATAATTTTCCCTGAGACACACACTTGGATGCCCTTACATAGTCAGTGAGACACAGGCATAGGTAAACATCTTCAAAGTATTCTCACCTTCCAGCCAAATCCATCTTATGTCAGTAATGCTATCTCTCATTCCAGGTCTTCTGAATTTGGCTTGGATTTTGGAAGCCCTTTGTCAATGTCCTGATATGATACTTTTGAATTGTCTTCAGAAAATTTTAGTTGCATGTGATATTAATATTTTAGATGATTTTCGTACTTTGTTAAATCATCTTTCTTTTGAATGGGCATAGGTTTTTGAACTCTTCCAGTGGACTGGTCAGCTAGCTGACTTCTATATTTCTTGGCATAGATAAGTGAGCGCTTCCAGCTCTGCAGCCATACTTTCGCACATAATTCAATTTGTATTCCACCAATGTCTAAAGCCAATTGTTTGCCACTGGTGCTCTCAGTGCATCTGGGATTTCCTTTAGTACCACCACTTCTTGATCAGATCCACCTCCTGGAATGTTAGAGTATCATTCTCTTCTGTTTGGCTCAATGATTCGATGGATATCATCCATCTTATTTTGATGCTTCCTGTGTTATTCAAAAGGTGCCCTGGTGACATAGTGGGTTATGAGTTGGGCTGGTAACCACAATGTCGGCAGTTCAAATTTGCCTGCTAGACCACAGGCAAAAGATGATCTTTTCTGAACTCATCAAGATTGATGACCTCAGAAACCCAAAGGCTCTACTGTACACTGTCCCTATGAGTGGGGATTGACTTAATGGTGGTAGCTTGTTGGTGGGCACTGCCATTCATTATTATGTCCATATAATCCCTCATTATCAAAACTTGAGGTTTGAATTTTTCTTCATTTCTCTCAACTTGAGAAATGCAGAGCGACTTTTGGCTATCTAACTCTCAGTCTTTGCATACTTATTGTATATGTACCCTCCAATAAAGAAAAGTACAGCATGCCTATGAAACATTTCTTAAATCAAAATTGTGTAAAGCCAGGAAGCAGTTGTTATGAATTTTTATGGGAAAATGTTTGAGCATTACAGGACCCCTCCAAATAGTCTACCAACTAATACCAACTGATACATAAAACCTCTAATAACACTAACAGAGTAAAAGCCATAATATGCCAAATACACAGTCTATATGGAGTAGAGATATATCTGTGCGATCTCTGGGGGAATATCTCTGGGGAAGAAGGTTGGCAAAGCCACTCTCATTATCTATTTAATGGCCACTGCAAAGCAAAGGCTCCATGCTAGTTTCACTAACTCCATCCCCTTTTTCGGTATTGTGAACATCTTTATATTTCTTTTCATTAGTGAAAATAGGTACCAATGTAGACCTTTCACAAAAGTAAAGTAGCATAAAGCAAACTTTTGAAAATATAGGTGTTTCCTCAAGCCACCCTTTGAAATCTGTACACCTTGAAATCTGTCTAACTTCAACATTTCCTCCATTCATTTTACCTGTGAGATTTCATTTACCTGTTAGATTTCATGTAAATTGGTGCACTTGTGTGAAGGTATGAGTGGCATCCAACATTTTAGTCAAGACACAGGCTAATTATATCTCCTTGGGAATGTGGCCTTTTAAAAAGCGATGCTTTAGAAAATTGCTAGTTCCTCTTTTGCTCCTCTTTGTCTTTCTGCTTGTTTAGAGCCTGTGACATACATAGATGAGTGCTACTGGTTCTGCTTCTTTAGAAAACCCAGCTCATACCATCACCCCTCAACTCACTTGGTCTCTCATCATTAATGCTCAGTGCATCAAGTCTGTCCTTAAGACGGTCTTGATCTTTAGATCATATATCCTCAAGGTCACCTTTGGGCATTCTTGGACACATTTTAATTTTTTTCAATTTCACCCTGAACTTGGTCTGTTTCACAGTTGGCCTCTGGCCTTGTTTTATTTGATAATATTGAGCTTTTCAATCATCTCCTTCCACAAATGTAGTTAATTTGATTCTAGTGTGTTCTGCCTGAGAGCTATTAATACTATAATAATTCTTGATTTTAGTAGCATAATTGGAATTTTACTTTTTATTTGATGATGTCAGAGTCATAATGATTATTACTTATTGAATGCATAGTTTGATAAGCTTTGGCATGACTGTGCTTTACATGTATTATCTTATTTCATTTCCTTTTTCTCAAACCCCAATTTAACAGACAAATAAGCAAGCAAACAAACTCACTTTCATAAAGCCAATTCTGACTCTTAGCATCCCTCTAGGAGAGAGTTGCCCTGCTCCGATGGATTTCTTCTGTGGGCTAGTTGGTGGTTTTGAACCACTCGTGATGTTGAACTGCTGGCCTTACAGTTAGCAGTCCAATGTGCAACCCACAACACCCCACTGATTCCTAAGTCCCAATTAGGTATGTGTGTATTATTATAGTCCCATGTTACTGCTGAGGAAACAGATTTATTAACTTACCTAAAATTACAGGCAATGAGTGGCAACACTGACATCAATCTCAGGCCTGCTAATGCCCGGGCCTGGGCTCTCTGCGACTTTACTGTGCCTGTGTCATAGATGGCTTCCTGTCATTCTAATGTTAAAGCTTTACCAAGCAACTAGAAGATGTAAGGCAGTGCGCGTGTGTGGGGAGGTAAACACTGATCATGTGTGCTCGTTCTGACCCGCCTTCTGGATGTTCATGCACAAAAGCGCAAGCTGTGCCAGAAACAAATGAACAACTCCTAAGTTTGATAGCTCCTTAAAGCTGATGGCGATTTAGGAACAAGCTTAGAGGCCTTCATTGATGTGCCGGGAACAGGGAACATTGTTATATATGAAATAGATTCTGGCCCCGAACTCGGGAAGTGTTCTAAATGCGAAGATGACATTAAATAAACAAATGCAAGTGTGAAGAATGCTAGAAAAGGACATGTTCCTTGTTTATGAGGATATATAACTAAAATATTGAACTTAGTTGTAGGGCTTAGGGAGGCCCTCCTGTAAGCAATGGCATTTCAGATTATTTGAAAATAATGAAATTAAATTAAAGGTTTGAGAGGTGTGGTTAATTCATTGTGTTGCTAACTGGTAGGTTGGCAATCCCAGTACATCCAGAGGCATGTTGGAAGGAAAGATCGGTGATTATTTCTGAAAAAAACAACCCCCCCCCCAAAAAAAAAACCCCAACCTTATTGAAATTCCCCCAAATAAGAGAACCCTAGGGAAGGTATTCTACGCTGATATACCCTAGGTTGGAATTGGCTTGTTAGAAACTAGACTTCGTGGCGTAAGTGGTTGAGTGTGGGACTGCCGCCCGCGGGCTTGGTGGTTCAAATCAGCGGCAGCTCTCAGGAGCGTCACTGGGTAGCTCCCACGACCACCGGAGGGCAGTGAGGCCTACACACACACACACACACACACACACACACACACACACACACACACACGGAACTAGACTTTCTGGTCGCTCGATAGAAGAGGAAAGTAGGCGCATTCCTGACAAGAGCGTGTGAGAAAAGGCTGGGACCAGAACAGAGCACCACAGAGTGAGGGGAAGAAAGAAGTCCCTTGTGACTGGTGCACAGATGGGGCAGGGCAGGGCAGGAGAAGTGAAATGACAAAAAGGGAGTATAGACATTAAAGTGGTCAGGTTGTTCAGACCCTAGTAAGCCACACTGGCGCCTTTTCTTTCTTTCTTTTTTTTCCTATTGTTTCCAGTGACGGCGATCCATAGAAGGGCCTCAAGTTTGATGTATGGTGTGGTCAATTTTGCTGTGTTACAATGAAGAGAAGAGACCAGAGTGGACAGTGAACTAGATGAGACAGTCTGGTGACCTGGGGAAGAGCAGGGAGGTCTGAGATAGGCTATGGAACAAACCAGACTAGCAATTGTCTGCGGAAAGAAGTATGGGGGAAAAGAAGTGCATCCCTTAGTCTGTGATCAGCTGGGTGGATTTTGAGGTTATTTTCTGAGTTGGGGAAAAAGAAAGGAATTTGAGTAGGAAGAATAGGAATTCAGATTTTGACATTTTGACCCATATAAACAGATGTGCCAGTACAATATTCAGGGCGCCATTTGATAAGGGGTCTTATAGAGATGAGGCGACCATCTCACATGCATATAAAAGTTAGACATTGGATCAGGAAAACCAAAGAAAAATCGATACCTTTGAACTACGGTGTTGGCAAAGAGTTTTGAAAGTACCATGGGCTGCCAAAGGATAGAATAACATTATCTTGGATGAAGTACAGCTGGGATGTTCCTTCGATACCAAGACTCTGGGCACTGACATTGGACATGTTATCAGGAGAGACAAGTTATCATGCAGAGACCTGGAGAAGGATAGCATGCTTGGTAAAAGCAAAGAAGAGGAGGGGCTTCAATAACACGCATGGACACAGTGTCTGCAACAATTGGCTCAAACAGAAGGACAAGTGTGAGATGCCACCGAACAGGGTGACTTTTCGTTTTATTGTACGTCATGTTGGCATGAGTTGGAAATGACTTACCTACCAACAACAGAAAGAGATATCTGGATGAAGAAAATCATCAAGTGAGAGGGTGTGGAATAAGGAGAATAAAAGACCTCGGAGAAAGAAGGGTCAACAATGTAAGAGACAGGAGAAGTAGCAATGGCAGTGAAGATTGATATGAAAACTAGGTACAGGAGATGATGGTTTGGAACCCAACTCATGAAAAAAAATTTTTTTTTCATAGGAGGGAATAATCAATGGCACTAAATTATCCTGAGATCAGGGTTGGCTGTTGTCCACTGGGTGGCACAACCTCTAGGTCATTGATGATCTTGGCAAGATCAATTTTAGTGACATGATGAGGGTGGAAGGAGCCTGGGAAGGTTAGTTAATTGTGGCAGCGTGGGAAGGCTGACTCCCGGATGCTGGAGTCCTCTCTCTGGAGTTCATACATCATCCCAGGCGGGTGGGGGGTGGGGGGGAGACAGGCGGCTAACGGATGTAAGCAAGTATGAGTTGTGGCCCTGTGGTCCTGGAGGAGAGCTGTCATGAATTCTCCTGTTCACCATTATAGTTTTATGGCGCAATTTGTTTTGCTTCGTGACTTTTTAAGAACTGGCACTAAAAGAAAAATGAGAGGCTTTCCAGGGACAGCTTCTGTGACAGCTCAGCAGCCCTTCTAACCCCTCATATCCTGAGAAAGTTAAAGCTTAAAGGAGAAGGAGGAAAACTTAGATGAAATTTCTTGGTAGTGTTTCCAACTGTACACATTGCAACAGATTCCCAGTATATTAATGTCTTCCTGGGAGACTGCCATTCATCCAGCTGCAAAATTATGGGGGATAAAAGCAGCCTGTGAAGTGAGTGTGATGCTTGCTCAGGATATATCGTGGGGTGATTGGAAGAAGGACCCCAACGCTGATCACAAGCCTCTGCCTTTTACTGGGACTCATTCTTCAGAGATAGCGGCCCATTATTATATAATCTTTTAATAAAATGACTGGTGAGAAAGCTGCTGTGCTTACATCAGCGTCAATGCAACTTTCTCTTACTTGAAGAAATGGCAGTTTCTGAGTTGAACTGAATAAGCTCAAATTAGTGGCTCTCTTCACTTTGGTATGCATTATGTTTTCCTCCCCCATCTAATGAGCTAAACATGTCCAACTGGAACTAGCAAAAGGTGACCCAGAAGCTCCTTGGGCAAGGGAGAAAACTCAGTCTGAGCTAAACTCTTAATTTTGCTTTAGGGAATCCACATATGGAAAAATCCTTAGGTAGTTGATCTAAACTTGACAGAGCACCAGTGGGATAACAGAGGGGTGTCTCCTGATTGTGCAAAGGAGTTGGTACAGATCCTATGACTGGACGTCTGAATCGCCTTAAATGGTGTTGTCCTCATCTATGTGTCATCATGGCTGGCTCATGATTTGCAGTGCCTTAGCAGCTATGGCATGATGTATTCACCCTGTGGGATGCCATCTGATGCCATCAGTCAATCAATTATAAAAGGATTCAGATGGAGTCCAATGCCCTGACTCAGTCTACATGTGATGAGCGTTTCCCTGGGTATGTGTACTACATCATCCTTTATGTTACCAGGATAAAAGGAGTGAGGATCAAGCCAAGACAGATGGACCTGATTGCCAATAAGAAAGATGAACTGAGAGCAGAGCACATCCGTTGGACCCATCATTTCTGTGTGCTGAGGATCCCTAGACACAGGGGAAGATTGATGCTAAAACACCTGGAACTCTCCAAGGAATGACAGCCCTGTGGATTCTGAAAGGAAACAAAAATCTCCTTCAGAGCTGACAGAAAGAGAAAGCCTCCCCCTCGAGCTGGTCCAAGGGAATTTCAATGTCTAGCCTGCTAACCTGTGAGAGACTATGTTGCTGTTTGTTAAGGCCATCAGCTGTGGTGTATCTGTTACAGCAACACAAGATAACCAAGTCCGCTAGCATCCAGAGTACAACCGTGTACCCAGACCAAGTCCCACTAGGTATCCTTATGAATTACTTACACAAAAAATGAAGATGTCGGGTTATTTATTCATCAGCCTTTAAATTTCTCAATAAGCAGCTGAGCTTTGATGCTCACTTTGGCAGAACATATACCAAAATTGGAACGATACAAGAAGTTCAGCTCTGTTAGCTTATCCAAGACCACAGGTTGCAAACGATCACTTTAACGCAGGCCTTCAAATTGATTCTTCCTGGTTCAGTCATGATGGAGGAAGAAAAACCAGGGAGATCAGAGTTTTAAAAATCTAGGTAAAGTGGAATGATAAAAATCACAGGTTGAAACCATGCTAGAAAGTTGATCTCCACATACATCTCTTGTTATAAAACAAGAGTTATATGTTGAATATTGACCAAATCTCTTGCCCATTGAATTCTGAGCAAAGTGGGAAACAGCATTCCTCCACTCAAAGACATCAGCTACCATGCTGCCTTAAACGTGTGTAACTCAGTTCATCCAAGCTCATACCTCAGTCTCCTGGAAGGGCTCGCTGCCCCTCTTCTAAGTTTTTCATTCAGGAGCCCCATCCCATAATTTTCCTTTGTGGTCATTGTTCTGGGTCACCCACATTTGAAAATCTTGCCTTGGTTCCAGTTTGGATTCGTGACTGTTATTATTAGGTGCCGTGGAGTCTGTTCAGACCCAGCACAAAAAAATGCAAGACTGTTGGTCCTGTACTCTGCTCACAACTCTTCCCATGCTTGAGCCCATTGTTGCAGTCCATGTGGCAATTCAGTTCACTGAGGGCCTTTCTCTCTTTCTGCTGCCCCTTTCCTAAAAAAGAATTTAGGAAAATTAGAAGTGTTCAAAAATGGAATGAAATGCACAAAGAGAAAATAATGTCCTCCTTCAAGGACTGCACTCTTCTGACAACATGTCAAAGTAGGGAAGATGAAGCCCTGCCATCCTTGCCTTTGCCTGGCCCTGCTTCTTCCAAGACAGGTTTATTTGTCTTTTGGACTTGTCTGACAGTTTGTCATACCGTGGTGGTGACGGCTTGTGTGTTGTGATGCTGGAGACTCTGCCACTGGTATTTCAAATACAGAAAGCCTAAACAAAGGAAGCAGAACATTGTTGGAAACACTGCTGGCAGGTGGGGCCCTCAGCTGTGAGAGGCCTCCAAATGTGACTGAAGAGTTGCTCATCTCTTGCAGGGGAGTTGACCATGGTGAAGGGAGTCCAGTAAAGCTCATGGAAGTCGAGCCTTCAGAATCTTCATCTGCTGAGGGGTCATAACTCAAGGTAAAGAGAAAAAGTTACACAAATCTTCTGATGATCAATTCTTGGAACATGTGAAATAAGAATTTAGGAAAACCAGAAGTGTTTAAAAATGGAAAGAAATGCATAAAGATCTATATTCTAGACATCAGTGAACTGAAATGGACTTGCACAGGTAATTTTGATTCAGAAAATCACATAATTTACTATGATGGGAGTAACATGACCAAGAGGCATGGCATGACATTCATTGTCATGAAAGATCTTACTAAATCCATCATGCAGTACAATGCAGATATCTATGCAACATCAAAGAAACCCAATTAATACAATTATTATTGTGATGAATACATTGAAAAGCTTGTGATAAGCTTGTGATGAATACATTGAAAAATTCTACCTCCACTTTTTGGGAAATTGATCAAACATGCAATCAAGATGCATTAATAGTTATTGGTGATTGGAATGCAAAAGTCAAAAACAATGAGGAAAGAAGAGTAGTTGGAACGTATAGACTTGGAGATAGAGATGAAGCTGGAGATCACCTGACAAAATTGTGTAAAACCAATGACTTGTTCATAACAAATACATTTTTTCAACATCATAAAAAGTGACTATACACTTGGACTTCCTTAGATGGAATATGCATAAATCAAATTGACTGCTTCTGTGGATAGACATGATGGAGAAGCTCAATATCAGCAGTTAAAACCAGACCAGAGTCTAACTGTGCAATGGACCATCATTTGCAAGTTCATACGGAAGTACAGGATAAAGCTGATGAAAATTAAAACCAGCTCACAGGTGCCACAGTACGACCTTCATCTATGTCACCTGAATTTCAAGAATATCTTAAGAATAGATTTGATGCATTGAACACTTATGACAGAAGGCCTGATGAGCTATGGGGTGTCATCAAGAACATCACTTGTGAAGAAATCAAAAGTTCATTAAAAAGACAGGAAATAAAAGACCCAAGTGGGTGTCAGAAGAGACTGTGAAACTTGCTCTAATCATAAAGTAGTTAAAGCAAATGGAAGAAAGGATGAGGCCAGGGTGTCAAATAGAAAACGTCAAAGGGCAGTTTGAGAAGAGAAAGCAAAATAGAACCTATGATGCAAAAACCAAAAGGGAAGAACGTGGTCAGCGTATTGTAAACTGAAAGAACTCATGAAAAAATTTAAGCCTTGAGTTTCAATCTTGAACTATTCTGTAGGAAAAATAGTGAATAAAGCATCAAGATGCTCAGAAAGCACCAAGAGACGATGGAAAGAATACGCAAAATCACTGAATCAAAAAGAAGTAGTTGGCATTCCATCATTTCAGGGAGTAACATACAGAACCAATGGGGCTGAAGGATAAAATTCAGACTTTACTGAAAGCATTAGCCAAAAAGAAGGCTCCAGGAATTGATGGAATACCCATTGAAATGTTTCAGCAAATCGACGAAGCATCGGAAGCACTCACTTGTGTATGCAAGGAAACTTGGAAGCTAACCACTTGATCAACAGGAAAATAACCCATCCATATTTGTGCCCATTCCAAAGAAAGTTGACCCAAGAGAATTCTTACATTGTAGAACAATATCATTGATATCGCACAGAAGTGAAATTTTGCTTAAGATCATTCAACAACAGTTGAAGCAGTAAATGGACAGGAAATGTCAGAAGTTCACGATTCAGGATTTCAGAAGTTCAGGATTCAGAAGAGGCTATGGCACAAGGACTATCATTATTGATGTCAGATGGACCTTGGTTCCAGGCAAATAATACCAGAAAGATATATACTTGTGTTGCATCAAATATGCAAAAGTGTTTGGCTGTGTGGACCATAATAAACTGTGGATAACCTTGAGAAGAATGGGAATTCCAGAACACTTCGCTGTGTTCATTCGGGACTTGTACATAGATCAGGAGCCAGTTATGTGAACAGAACAAGATAATGCTTCATGGTTTGAAATCAGGAAAGGTGTGCATCAGGATTATACCTTCTCACCATACTTGTTTGATCCGTTTGCTGAGAAAATATCAGATAAGTAAGATTATGTGAAGAAGAATGTGGCATCAGGGGTGGACGAAGTTTTATTAATAACCTGTGATATGCAGATGACACATTTTGCATGCTGAATGTGATGAGGACTAGAAGCCCTTACTTGTCCAATAATTATGGCTGTGTGAGTATGGATTACAACTCAATGTAAAGAAAACCAAAATTGTGGCAACTGAAACAAAATGTGACATCAATTGAGAAATGGAGAAAAGCTTGAAGATGTCAAGGATTTTGTCTTTCCAGGATCCACGATCAATGCTCATGGCAGCAGCATTCAAGAGATCAAAAGATGAGCTGCATTAGGTAAATCTGCTGTACGAGACCTCTCTAGACTACTGAAGAGCCAGGGTGTTATATTGCTCTTGATCCAAGCCATGGCATTCTCCCTTGCATCATATGTGTGTGAAAGTTGGGCATTGCAAAAAGAAGACTGTAGAAGAATGGATGTTTTTGAATTGTGGTGCTGAAAAAGAATTTTGAAAGTACTATATGGACCGTTAAAAGTACAAAGTCACCTGTGTTGGAAGAAGTGTGGCCAGAGTTATCGTCGGAGGTAAAGATTTCAAGACATCATTTTATAGACTTTGTAAATGTTTTCAAGTGAGGCTAGTCCCTGGAGAAGGACATCTTGTTTGGTAATATGAAAGGGCAGTGAAAATGAGGATGGCTCTTGTGTTAGTCCAGCTAGACTAGAGAAGCAAATTCATAGACATACATATGGATATAAGGAAACGGTTTATATACAAGAGGAATGGAACATTGATAAAGCATCCCAACCCAGTCCAGTCCAAGGTCATAAATCTGATATTAGCCCATATGTCCAATAGTAGTTTATAAAGTCTCCTTCCGACTCAAGAAGCACGTGCAATGACACCAGGACAATCACAGGCCAGTGGGTACAGAGTCTTGTGTCTCCAGAGGCAGGAGAAGCATCCCAGCACTGGCAGGGGTCTCCTCATAACTCCACATTTCCAGGGTTCAGGGTCCATCAGCAGTATCCATTGGTGGTCGAAGCATCTCAACGCTGGCAGGGGTCTCACTGTGGCTTCTCTAGCTTCAGAGGTCTGGATCCATCAGGGCAAGCCCATGTGGCTTCTCCTCTGGCTCCTCCAGGTTCCAGGAATCAGGATCTATCTGCATGCCACCAGCTTGTCTTGTTGGTAGACTGACTCCAAGAGAGTGAGTCTATAGTCTCTCACCTCCACTGGGGAAATATTGCAAGACTTCTTAGAGTTCTCAGAGGAAGCCATGACCACACAGAAGTCTCATTGGCTATCTCCATATTGACAGGCTAAACTCCACCCCTACACTTCCAATCATGAAATTGACACGGAGTACACGATTTCCATAACCCTCAGCAAGATGGATTGACATTTTCTGGCTGCATCAATGGACTCAGGTATAGGAACCAATTGTGAGATGGCCCACGCACCATTTTTATTTTGGTCTGCATAGGGTTGTTATGAGTCATAGCAGCCTTGATAGCACCCAACACGATATTTTTAATATTCTTTGATAGCAAAATTCAAATCACATATTTTTCCTTGGTACTCCTTCACCCGTGTCCAACTTTCACAGGCATATGAGGTAAGTGAAAGCACCATGGCTTGGGTGAGGTGCACCTTAGATCTCAAAGTCGCATCCTTGTTTTCAATGCTCTAATGAAATTTTGTATAGCAGATTTAACCCATGCAACATCCCGTCATGACTAAACCAGTTCAATCCAATTTAAAGCCTTATTTGTAACTTTATGTCTTCACAAAAGTCTGCAAGTTATTTTTAGCACCTGGGAATATTCCAATGCCCTACATGCCATTGTTGAGAACGGTTCAGAAATTGGAGCCCTATTATCAATCTTAGCAGTGAGGAGGGGAAATAGTGTAAGGACCAACTTCCTAAAAGTGTCTAACTGCTGTGTAGCCTTGGAATTTTGAGATAATAGATAAGAAAAAAGAGATAAGACAAAATTTGAGAAAATAGATAAATAAGGAGCCATGGTGAAGTAGTGGTTATGCCTGGGGCTGCCATCCCTAAGGTGAGAGTTCAAAAACACCCACTCTTTCTGCAGAAGAGGCAAACTGTAATCTTGGGAACCTAAAGGGGGTAGTTCTTTCTTGTCCTGTAGGGTCGTCATGAGCTGGTCTTGGATTGATGACAATGAGTTTGAGTGAGTAACTGGGTACATTTTCTTAAGCATTTGTGGTGACTCCTGAATTTTCTAAGTGTTACCAACTCAGGTCTTGCTCATCTTGGACTAAGAAAAAAAGACAGGGACTGTATGAAAGTGAAAGGGAATAATGCTACTTGGGTTGATTAAACAAAGAACCAACTGGAACTAGAGTCAGCAGGGCAAGCCTATGGTAAAAGAGATGGGGGTGGATTTGTGGTTCTAATTGTACATTCACAAATAGATTGAGATTAGGAATACGTAACAGATTTGGCAGATGTAACAGAAAGATCATGGATATGCACTGGGGGCAGGTTGATGATTTTTGATCAGAAAATAACTTGTTGAATCCTTTGATTCCAGATGTCTGAATTGATCACACGATGTCTCCCAGTGTTTTTTTGTTTGTTCTTGCACCAGCGTTCGTTTGTTTAGGGTCAATTGTAGGTTGTGACTATCCCCTTCTATTCATGTTCGGTGAGCCAGATACTTGTTTGCTGTGGTGGGAAATTTTTCCAGTAGAAAGGACTCAAAAGAAGCAGGTTATTAGGAAGGAAAGATCAGGAGAACAGTTTACTTATGGACTGAATATGAAGTATATGCTTCAACCTCTTGTGGCAATATCTAAAGGTATCTAAATATCTAATTCCTTAGTCAAGGTGTGGAATTTATATTGTTACATATGTTAGATGTAGGGGTGACTCTCTTTTTTATATCATTTCCCCCCTACTTTTTAAAGGACTCTTTTGGGTACAGACACTCATTGGTCACCAAAGGATCCTCCATGATGGAATTGACTGCAGACCACAATCATGAAGACGAGATCTAAATCTAAAGTGGGAATATGAAGGGATTTAAACATTCATGGAAAATGGAATAAAAAGATAATGGAATTGGTCTACAAATTTTTTGAAAAGTTCTTATATATGTTTTGTAGCTAGTGCTATAAAAACCCTCCCTCAGTTCCTAACACCTTTTATTTTTAATCTCTCATTTACAACCAAAATCTCATGAAAAGAAAGTTCATACACTTATCAAATATCTTGACTTAAAAGCACCATCAGAATCTTAAAGATTAAGGGCTGAGTCCCGGTGGTATAAGTGGTTGAGTGCAGGACTGCAGCCTGCGGCCTTGGCGGTTCAAATCCAGCAGCGGCTCTCAGGAGCAGCACAGGGTAGCGCCCACGACCACCAGATACAGTGATGCACACACACACACACACACACACACACACAAAAGAATCTTAAAGATTGTGAAAAGGATGCCAACTTTCAGGTAAGCAGGCACCTAAACCCCAACTATGTCTTTTGTTACCAGAAAATTATCTGATGCCATCATTCAATGGGTTTGAGAAGCCAATGAAAGTCACATACCACTGCTATGTGATTTGTCCTCCTTTGAAAATTGCCTTAAATGTGGAGCACAAATCAGGCCTCTGTTTTATGTATCTAGTTAAATGAAAAATATAATCCTAAGGAAGGTTTATTCATAATGAAGTCTATTCAGACAGACACCTTTCAAAATTGAGTGTCTTAGTGAGATATGGGAATTGGGTTTAGTAAGAAGATGATAGGAATGCTAACATGCTCTTTCTTCTTTATTTTTACAACTACATGTGTTTACCACATGCTATCAAGTTGATTCCTGCTCATTGAGACGACATCATAGAGTTTCCGGGCTATGAACTTTATGGTCACAGATTAGCAGAGGCTCCTCTCTTGGACTGGCTGTTGAGTTTGAGTTACTGACCTTCTGGTGAGTAGCTGAACTCTTAACCAGAAACAGTGGTCACACACACACACACACACACACACACACTTAAAAAAGTTCACAGTAAAGTGGAATGAAAAAATAATGAAAAGAAGTCCTCACATTAAAAAAAAGTTTTACTGATATATGCATCACATATTATACATAACTTGATAGCTCACTCATTTTAAGATTTGTAGGCTTATCACTATCATGAATTTCAGGACATTTTCTCTTCACATTCATTTTTGTTGCTCTTTTCTCACCATCCTCTCTTGCCATGCCCCTATTCAGTTGCTGTCCCTTTAAATCTACCTATCCTGTATTTCTTACACAGAAAATCTTACAAAACAAAGCAAAATCATACAAAGAAGATAAACAAGCAAAAAAAAATCTAACAACAATGACTAGATAAAACATAGAAAAACCTCAATCAAAGATAAAGCAGAAAATATTAAAAATGGAAACAACTCTAAAATGAGTCAAAAGAAATATCACGTGTCAGGGCATTTGGGAAGGGCATTTGGCCGAAGGGAGCAGATATCAAGCATCAAAGAGCAAGAATCACATCATCACGAATCAGGGGGAGAGCAGGGGGGGCACCTAAGGCCCACTGGTGTGTACTTGGTCACCCCTTACAGGAGAACCATGGGGAGGAGGTAGACCAGTCAAGGTGCAGCTGGGCAGTGATGATGCATATAAGTTTCCTCTAGTTCCTGAAGCCTTCCTGCCTGCCCCGCAACCATCATGGTCCCAGCTCTACCTTACAAATCCAGATGGACTGGAGAAGGTACACGAGTAGAGAGGAGAGCTGGAGATCTGGGGAAACCAAGATGGATGAGCTCCTTGGGGCCAGTGGTTAGATTGGAGCTGCTGGATGGGTGGAGAGAAGGTGGGGTAGAGAGACAGGACCAACTGCAAGGATATACACATTAGCTCCTATTTGAAGGACGGGCATCAAAGGAGTGGGCTGGGGGAGAGGTTGGGCACTGTAAGATATGACAGAACAATAATAATATATAAAGTATTGAGGGTTGATGGCGAAGGGAGAGCAGAGGAAGAGGGGAAAGGATGGAAAGGCCGATACCAAGGGTTCAAGGGAAAAGGCAGATGATTGGAGAATGATAACAGCAGTGGACATGTGAAGGTGCTTGGCACAGTATGTTTATTTATGTATTGTGAAAAATGATGTACGAGCTCCTAATAAAATGATTTTTAATAAAAAAAATGTTAGGGCATTGCAGTTCACCTAATTTAATTTATCACAATTGACTTTACAGTGGTCTCTGTATTATAGCGAGGCTGTTTACATCCCTGAATTATAGTCAGAGAGGATTCACTGGGAGACCTAATCCATGTGGGAACCCAGCAACCAGATTTTGAGTGTCCACTATCATCATAGCCTTCTGCAAACCAGGTGTTCACAATTTAAGCTCTGATATATTCTCTCTTTGGGTTTTGGGCTTTATTATTTAGAATCTTTGGGTCACACAGGGTGGTATTCTTTTTCCACATGGACTTAGTTGATTCTTTAATTAGATGGCTGCTTGTTTTAAAACATGTTTTTAAGATCCCTGATGCCATTCTTTCTGATAGCAGAACACCATTATTTCCTTTACCACACTTTGCTATAACACTCTTATCGTCAATGATCTCTTTCATGAGGTTGAGCATGGAGCAGGGCCATGTCACATGAACTAATTGTTATTAGATTGGGGATAGAGTTAATATGAGTCCCAACTCCATTTATATATCGATGGTTTAGATATGGTTTGGGTCCTCTTAAAGGCATCATTATCATTTTATGGTAGAGAACATAAGGTAATGGGGCATGAAGTAATTCTACTGATAGTGTTATTAATTTATCCACTGGTATAGAATTTAAAACACTATTTAGAAAGAAAATTTACAAGCATATGCTGACTTCAGATTAAAATATATTAATTGTTGACTTAAACAGACCAAACTCTTAGAGAACTGAACACTACTTATTTACATAAACACAGAAGGCTGGTAATAGGGAAAAAATTTTTAAAAGCACTCACAAAAGCAGAGCCCTGGTTATACGTGATTAATACATGACCTATGAGTGCAAGGAAACATCAAGATAGTTAAGATATAGTAGTCCCAGGCCACCATTCAGTGGGTACCCTAGAAGCAAGGCATCCAAATGAAGGCTAATGCCCACCAATCCCATAAACTTGGTCAGCTTCTTCTTCTCTGACCAGGGCATTTTGGCCTGAATTCTGCTGCTTATGGATTATGCTACTTTCATAAATCTTCTGTATGTTAATTTGAGGTAGAGCCCAGTTCATTTCCACACTGAATCTTTCTGATGTGGCCCATGAAACATGCTATGTGGCTTGATAGATCAAGAGTCTAAAGTGTGTGAAATCTATAACACACAGTGTGGCCACCAAGGGTGGCAGAGAAACTAGTTCAAGAGTGTTCAATTATTCACCAGATTTTTTTGAAGCACCCATGCATGTAACACATCAGCATATATGTACATATGTAAACACATATTCACACATAGAACAACAAATGAATAACAAGAGAAAGGGGCAACAATCACAGATTGATTATAGAAAAAAACTAAAAGAACTCCAGGCAGGGAAGTGTTACATGTACACAGTTAATTTCAGATTTACTGAACTGTGATCTTTTTTTCTAGATCACTTGGGCAAACATTCCTGTAGCCTTCCAGGGGCAGTGACATTAGGTTGCATCTTATGACTATGCCGGAGATTTGCCTTGTCCCCACCGGTCTTTGGGATAATTACTTTGGATGATTTCCCTTAATCCTACTCCTTGGTGGTTCTGCAAGGTGCCATGCTCTGCCTCTTGGCTGACATTCTGCCTGCTTCTTGTAATTGCTTCCTGCTCTCTGCTACTTTGTCAGAGGCCCTGAAGTCAGATCAGGAATAGCAATCATCTTTCATTTTATAACTTATCTTCAGAGAAGCAATGCTATAAACAGGCCTCATTTAAAAAATACTATTGTTATGTATTTTGGGTGCCAAGTAATAGATTAAGGGTTTGAATATAATACATGCCCATGTATACAATAAAGACCAGCATATGAGAACTTAGGTCATTTTTTTGGAGGTCCCGTAGATGTTCTGAGGTTGTAGAGGAATACAAGAAAACAGAGAGCTGGTGAAATTTTTTTACTTACAAGTCACTTCCTACCCAAGGATCATAGAATCTAAGGGCTGAAAAGGACACCAACAAGCAACATCAGGATAAGCAGAAAAGATATAAGGTGACAAGGATTCATTTTACTTCAAACTATAATCAACAGTCATGGAAGCAGCAGTCAATAAATCTAATGATGGATTGCACTGAGAAAACCTTCCCTAACATGCCTCTTTAAAGTGTTAGAGAAGTCGTTTTGAATACTAAAGTGCACCTGACTCAAGCGTTGACATTTTCTATACCCTCATATGTGTGTGAAAATTGGACAGTGAATAAGGAAGAAGTAACGCATTGGAATATGATGTTGACAATGAAAACTGAGCATACCAGTGGGGGAGGAGCCCTGAGGGCCTATGGGGGACTTGCTGGGAATGGATGTCAACAACGCCCAGGTACCTGCTACTCAGTGGGAGGATGATGCTCTCCAGCCCCTGAAGATTTACAACCTTGCAAACCCGAAGGAGCAGTTATTGTCTGTCCTATAGGATAGCTATCAGTTGGAATCTATTCCCTGGCGATATGCTTTTGAGATCCGTGAGGGATCGTGTCTGTCTTGGAAGAAGTATAGCCAGAATTCTCTTCAGAAGCAAGGGTGGGTACGCTTTATCTCATGCTCTTTGGCCGTGCCATTATGAGAGAGCCGTCCCTGGAGAAGGATAGCTAGTTTGGTAAAACAGAGGACAAGAGACCCTCAACAAGTTGGATTGACACAGTGGCCACAACAAGGGATTCAAACAGCAAAAGTCATAGAGGTGACAAAGACCGGGCAGAACCTGACATCTACCAACCAAAAGAAAAACCAACCTCTCTACCATCTGGTGGATTCTGACTCATCGTGCCCCTACAAGAAAGGGTAGAATTGCCGCTTTGTGTTCCCACTGCTGTAAATCAGGGGTCCTCAATCTACGGTCCATGGGCCACATGCAGCCCGCCAAGGACATTTATGCGGCCCACCGGGTGTTTTTGTGCTGCTGCTGTCCTGCTTAGCAGCCGACTCATCCCCGGCTGGCAGTGAATTTGTTCATAGTTGCTTTTTTAACTACAGTCCGTTCCTCCAATGGTCTGAGGGACAGTGAACTGAACCCCTGTTTTAAAATTTTAAGGACCTATGCTGTAAATCTTTATGGGAATAGAAAGCCACATCTTTTAATCTGTGGACCAGTTGGAGGGTTCAAATCGCTAACCTTGTGTCTATCAGTTCCATATGCAATCCATTCTACTGCAAGGGTGCCTTCCAATAACAACTAGAAAAAGAAAAAAAATGGGATATCTGGATTTTCACTCAGAATCTGGATCTTGATACTAGTTCTGGATGAAAATTGGTGATCTTATTGCCATACCATGCACCATACTTGTTACTTGTCATGGTTTTCCTTTTTTGAAAGTTGCTGGGCATTCTAGACATGGAGGCTGCTCTTCATTGACTTGAAATGCTACACTGTACTGTAGCTAATTTTACTTGAATAAAAATGTTAACGTGTTTAAATACTCAGTTGCATTCTTAAAAAGGTCATCGTAGCTGTGTTTGTTGTTGTCAGGTGCTGTCAAGTCCACTTCATTCGCCGTGATCCTCACAATTGTTCCTATGTTTGTGCCCATCCTTATGGCCACTGGGCCAATTCATGTTTTGTCAAAGATTTTCCTCTTTTTATTTTTTTAAATTATAAATAAATCATTTTATTGGAGGCTCTTACAACTTGCATAGCAATCCATAATCAAGCGTCTCGAGCACATTTGTACATATGTTGCCTTCGTCATTCTCTAAATCTTTCCTTTCTGTTTGAGCCCTTGGTATCAGTTCCTCTTTTGATTCCCCTTTGCCCCTACCCTCCCACCTTCATGGATCCCTGATAAATTACAAATTATTATTATTATTATTATTATTTTTTTAGGCATCACTGCCCTGGTGGTGGGAGTAGGAGGCCCAGCCTTTGCTCCTGGGAGCCGGAATCGAACCTCCATCCCAGTGGGCCGCAGTCCCGCGCACAACCACTACGCCACCGGGGCTCAGCCCCACAAATTATTTTCTTTTCATCTAGTACACTGCCTGCTGTCTCCCTTTGTCCACATTATTGCTGTTCGTCCCCCTGAAGAGGGAAGTGGAATTGTACATCATTGTTGTCAGTTCCCTGTTTCTCCCCTTTGTCTCCCCATCTTCCGCTACCCTCTGGTGTCTCTACTCCCACTGCTGTTCCTGAGGGAGTTACCTGTCCTGGATTCTATGTGTCGAGAGCTCTATCTGTACCCATGTACATTCTCCAGTCTAAGGCAGAACCGAGGTCATGATAGTGGGTGAGAGGAAGCATTAAAGAATTAGAGGAATGAGGGCTGAGCCCCGGTGGCGTAAGTGGTTGAGTGCCGGACAGCGGCCCACGAGCTTGGTGGTTCAAATCCAGTGGCGGCTCTCAGGAGCAGTGCTGGGTAGCTCCCACGACCACCAGAGGGCAGTGATGCTCCCTCCCCCAAAAGAATTAGAGGAGTGCTGTGTTTTCCATTGGTGCTGTGATACATATGGCTGTCTCATGTGTTCTTTGTGACCCTTCTGTGAGGGAATGTCCAGTGACCTATAGATGGGCTCTGGGTCTGCATTCTGATTTCCATCATTTACATAGATATATTTGTCTGTTTGGGATCTTCTCATGCCTGATACCTTATCCCATCGACACCTAGTGATCACATAGGCTGGGGTGCTACTTTTATGTGGGTTTTGTTGTTTCCAGCTAGAGGGCCACTTGTTTAGCTTCGAGCCAGATGCTATATCTTTTTTTTTTTTTACACATCACTGCCCTGGTGTTGGGAGTAGGAGGCCCAGCCTTTGCTCCTGGGAGCCGGAATTGAACCTTCATCCCAGTGGGCCGCAGTCCTGCACACAACCACTACGCCACCGGGGCTCAGCCCCGCTATATCTTTTAATAGCTGGTCATCATCAACTTACTCCACCACATTTGCTTATGCACTCATTTTGACTTCAGTGATTGTGTTGGGAAGGTGAGCATCACAGAATACCGAGTTATTACCACAAAGTGTTCTCACTTTGAGGGAGAACTTGAGTAGTGCTCCAATGCCTGTCTGCTACCTTAATGCTTAACATATAAATATACTTATATCTCTATTGTTAAATATTCATGTATTTACCTATGTGCATGCCTAAATTTATGCCTCTAGAAATGTCTTTTGACTCCTAAATTCTTTCCTTTTCCTCCTGGTGGCTTTCATGTTCGACCTTCATTCAAAAATTAGTACTTTCTCTCGGCTACATTGCACTTGATCAAACCCTCCTTGCCATTGATTTTAGATCTCTTATTGTTCCCTTGTCCCTGGTTTTGTTGGATCCCCTCCCCCACTCCTATGTCCCCCCAGAGTCATCACTCCATTGTTTTCTTCTCCGGATCAGCTATCCTATCTATCCTAAATGTATAAACATGAGAAAAAAAAAGGAAAAAAGAGAAACAACAAAAAACCCATAGAATACAAAAAAACCCAAGTTTATGAATAGTTCAAGGACTGTCTGCTGCCCCTTCTGAGTTTTCAATTTGATTTGAAGTGCCACGCCCTGCCCACCGATTCCAAGGTCTATTTACAGGATTCCTTGTTTTGCTCCCCTTGTTCTGCTGTGCTCTCTTCCTGTTCTGCTCCATTGTGGGCGGTGGGTGGGTGGGCACAATTCCCACTCTGTGTCTCTGTGCATTGGTTGCTTCAAGCAGGAATGTCATCCTCAAGACTTGGTAGGCCAGGTTGCAGTTCTCTCTCTTTCTCTCTCTCTCTCACACACTATTTGACATAGTCCTCTGTATACACGAGGTGCTCAGTTAACTTTTCCTGGCCCCCTTTATTTATTTATACTAGGCCACTAAATATCACAAGAGGAAAAATGAAGTTCCTGGCAACCTTCATAAATCTCTTCTCATGATCTCATCACATGTGCACTGATCATAAGAAAGAGTTCTTTGTCAGCTGCCATCATGCTAAACTTCAAGGAGCTGTTGACACAACGATCAAGTATTTGACTATGGATGGAGAAATTAGTCATCCAAATCCAGCCAGCATTGCTGCATAGGAAAAGCTTGGTGATATGTTTCTGTAAAGATTACAGCCTAGCAAATTCCATGGGGGCAGTCATGCTCTGTCACATGGGACTGCTGTGAGCCTCACATGGAAATGGATGCTAAAGGATCTAACAACCACAGCAGTGCTAAGTGCAGGACTTAGAGTCAGCGATTTCCTTGTTGTGGAAGGCTGTCCTGAGCACGATCGGGTGTGTAGCAGCATTCATATGCTTTACCCACTCGCTGCTAGGTGCTATGGCGTTGGATCCAACTCATAGTGACCTGATGTACAACATAACGTAGCCCCTTCCTCCTCCACTTGCTGTCACTAATAAATGACCTGAGTAGACAACAAAAATATTCACATATATTTCCATATGTCACCTGAGACACAAAAGCAAGCTCCATTAAAAACGATTTTGTGTAATTTATTCTATTGCATAAACTACATGAGAGCAACTTCTTGTGTACCACATAGAAGAGTTCCTGGCATATGATAGGGTTCAGTAAATACTTTTAGATGTATAGCTGGAAACTTAGTGTCAAGACAACAGGATATTTTGCAATGTGTGATAGCAACCCACTAGCTTCTCTTTTCTGTTGTGCAGAGGATGTTTATAGATACCAATGTTATCATTTATAGGATATGTGATATTGTGTTATAGACAACATTTTACTATATATTTCATATTATATGTGAATTAGTCATATAGATAACAGTTATATATATGTTATCATATATAGACACTCAAAACAAAAACTTACTATCAAGTTCATGTTGACTCATAGTGGCCTGTAGGGCAGGGTAGAACTGTCTCTGTGAGTTTCTGAGGTTGTAACTTTTTTGGGAGTAGATGGACCCATTTTTCTCCCTTGGAGTGGCTAGTGGCTTTGAATTAGGGACCTTTTGGATAGCACCTCAATGGGTAAGCACTTTGCTGCCATATCTCTATCATCTGTTTTAGCTCAAGTAGACTAGAGAAACAAATTCATAAGCATGCATATAGGTATAAGGGAAAGGTACAAGAAGAATGGAACATTGAGAAAGCACCCCAACCCATCCCAGCCCAAGGTCATAAGCCTGATATTAGACCATATGTCTGATACCAGTCTATAAAGCCTCCTTCTGACTCAACATAGCACCTGTAATGACACCTGGGTAGTCACAGGCCAGTGGACACAAAATCTTGTGTATCCAGTGGTGGTAGAAGCATCCTGGCTTTGGCAGGGATCTCCCCATGGCTCTTAGTTTCAGGGCTCAGGGTCCATCAGTAGTATCCAGTGGCGGGAGAAGCATCTGAGAACTGGTAGGGGTCTCCCTTTGGCCTTCTGAACATCTCAGCACTGGCAGGAGTCTCCATGTGGCTTCTCTGGCCCCAGAGGTTTGGTTCCATCAGGGTATGCCAATGTGGTTTCGTCAACTCCTCCAATCTCCAGGAATCAGGATCGATTAGCATGCTGTCATCTCATCTTGTCAGTAGTTCACCTCCAAGGAACTGAATCAAGTCTCTCTTCTCAAATTGGGAATACCTTGAGACTTCCCAGAATTCTCAGGAGAAAGCCATGCCCACAGAAGGCCTCATTGGCTATCTCCAGATATACAGATTAGACTCCACCCCTACACTCCCAATCATGAAATTGACATCAAGTACATGACAACCACACTATCTTCTATATCTATATCTATATCATCTATCTATCTATCTATCTATCTATCTATCATCTATCAATATTGGCTATATGACGAATGAATATTTTTTTTCCACCTAGAATTTCAGGTCTTGAAAGAAAAGATGATCTAAGTTGGGGTTTCACTATAATTCAATAATTCTTTAAGGTGGAGGTGCCATCCTCTTCCTCTACCAGGGAGATTTTAAAATGACATCACGATATGCCACTGGGTGCAGTGCCGCAGTGGCCCTTAATTTTCTCTAGTTCCATATCTCTTCCACAGTGACTGGACACTCCTTCTTCAGCTTCCTTCACTCTTCTGTACTACTCCTCCTGCACAGAAGAAAGAGAGTTGAAACCTGCAATTCCTTCTTGGATTCTCAAGTTTTGATTCAGTGCATCTTGGTCAGCAATTTTAAAAATGAAACATGGATAAAAAATGAAGAAATGTATAGGAATACATCAAAATACTGCTTGGTAAAGATTCTGTTCCATTACTCAATGCTTGTTTATGTCTTGAATTAGCAATTTAAAATATGTGAATTTTTGTGCATCTTTATAAGAAAAGTTTGAAAGTCACTGATCTGTGGGTAAGCGAGCAGAGCAGATAGCACTATCTCTTCAAGTAGCCGGGGTGGTAAATGAGGGGTAAGTGAGTCGCCATCATGTTGGCTTCGACTGTTGTGGATCCTATGAAGGTCAGAGTAGACATGTGCTCTCCAGGGTTAGACTTTTAGAATGACAATGCTGGATTTTTCCAGTTAACAGTTGAGTGCATTAATCATCTCCACCATTTGGTGTAGAAACTTACCTCATAGATCCAGGCTTCCGGGGGGCATGTGCCTGTATATGGCAACAAAAGGAGACTCATGGCCCATTTGTGTCAGCCAGGGTAGATTGGCAAACAAATCCATAGAAACTCATATATGTATAAGGGAGAGTTTTGCATAATGGATAAATGTACATTCAGAAAGCATCCCAACTCTGTCCAGTCCAAGCCATAAGTCCGACTTAGCCCATATGTCCAACACAGATCTACAAAGTCCTCCGCAGACTCACAGAACACACAATGACATCAAATGTAGGAGGATCTTAGGCCAGGGGGAGGAAGCTCTTTGAATCCAGTGGTGGTATAAGCATCTCAGCACTGGCAGGGGTCTCCACATGGTTTCTCCAGAACCCAGGGCTGCATCAGGGTAAGTCCATGTGGCTTTTCCTTAGGGATATCTTGCAGGAAGTGAGCCTTGCCAGCGGAAGCAGAGAACTAGCTAAGGCAGCCCCACACTCATCTGATCATCAGAGAACAAGAGACAAGAGAACTGTAAGGTCAAGGTTTGCAGAACCATGCATCTCTCTGCCCTTCAATTAATCCCACATATGCTTATTGGCCATGTAGGCACAATAACCAATAACTATCTCACCATCTTTTGCAGGGAAGTGGTCAGAGCTGCTGGAGAGTAAAGTCCATTGATACTCATTGATTTAAGCCTGGGTTTCTACTTAAACAAGGACTACAGTTCCCTGTGCATTCTTGTCTAAAACAGGCAGCGATTACAGCTGTTCTGTCTGCAGAATTTCTTTTCTTAGCCAGATGAAAAATGATATGAGCATTTCACTGGGCTTCTGTTTATTCAAGCTGAAGGAGTCCAGTGTTTCCTTAGTCTGATCAAATGTCCCCTGCAATAATATTGACTCAGATGATGGCAAAGGAAGATATTTCTTCTAAGGAAAAAACATGTCACTCATGACATTTAGAACAAGTATGGGCTAGCTGGGAACACTTCTTTGAACATTGCTAACACGAATAATTAATGGATTTGGGGAAAAGTACAGCATTTTACTAGTTCTTCTCCCTAAGTTAAATGCAATTTATTTAGAATACACAGGGCTCCTAATTTTAAAGACTGTAAATTCTATAACTAACTTCTGTAAAACTAAGGACAGGTATATTACTATCAGGGGAAAAAAGGTTGATAATCCCATTTCCATTTTCCCTTGAGTTTAGAAGTTGATGGGAAAATGACATATTAAAAAATAGGGAATCGACAGCAAGCAACATGACAAAGTGGTATCTGGATGAACAACGGATATGAAAAAAAGTTATTTAGTCATTTGAGTTTAAACATTTTTTTTTACATGAAGCCGCTTTCCTTTTCCTTAGTGCACGCTTGCCTTCAAAAGTGCGCTGGAAGCATGATCTCACAACAGTCACCCTGCAGCAGAACCCTGGGTCCAGCACAGAATAAACTTGAGCCTGAAACACCTCTGCCATCTCAGGCCTCCAAAAATGCATCCCCTGGCCAATTACTTACTCCCCATCCCTATTGATCCGAGCCCTTCTCTCTTTTTGCTCTGTTACTAATCTTTTCCCATGTGGTATCCCCCCTGACTCCGAATGCACTGCCCTTTCCCCTGTGGTGCTGTTTGCAATTTTCCACTGCTTCTGACTCCTCTGGATTGACCCTTATTCAGATTTCCACAATGAAAAAGTCTCCTTGTGCACAAAATTCCTGTAAGGCTTCTGGTTCTTTCTTGAGATGAACCTTGACATAGACGAAGTGAATACTTTCACTCAGATTTTGGAGCATTTTTATGGATGGAATTTTGTCTTCTGAAAAGATATGTTGAAGTTCTATCCCCTAGGACCTGTGAATATGGCCTTGTTAAAAAAGAGGTCATTTACAACCCATGGCATTGAATAAGCCTACAGAGTTGAACTTCGTGTTTAGAAATTTAGAGACAAATTAATAATCTGACATCTTTATTTTTTGTGTAACTAATCCATAAGGATGCCTGCATGGACCTTGGCCTGGGTACCCATTTTTACCCTGGATACTTGCTGTCTTCATTATCTTGTGTTGCTATAATAGATATTCTCCTTACAGGTGGATGGCCCTAACAGACAGCAATTTAGTCTTTCACAGTTTAGCACACTAGATATACGGGAGTCAAATCAGAACCCCCCCCCCCCCGCAAAGCATTTTTGTTGTTTTAAGTCATTTAATGGAAACAATGATCCATAAAGTTTCATAGATCATTCCAATAATCACAATAAAGCATACAGA
>PVJH01016346.1:0-50787 GCA_004026705.1 Nesogale talazaci
GGGCTCACCACACCTGGCTGGCCGGCCCTGCACCATGCATGTACCCACGTACGGATCACGAAGGGGGCCTGGGACCAGGCCGTGGTGGGGTCTGTGGCCACAGGGTCGCCGTGAGTCCCAGTCACCTTGAGCCAAGGACAGCTTCCTTAAACACAGGACTGGAGCCTCAGGAGAGGTGCAAACACAAAGCAAGCCAGCTGCCCTTAGGGATGAAAGAGACGCAGGGACCTCCTTGGGGGGCAGGGGGGAGAGGATCCAAGGGCTGAGGCGGCGGAAAGAAGCCAGCAGTGGGCTCCAGAGAGCAAGTCTGGAGATCGAAGAAGGCAGGGCTTCAAGGACTCCCCTGCCCAGCCCAGAGCCTCAGCCCCCATGCCTGGCTCCTGGAGCAGACAGGGGCCGCAGAAGAACCCCAAAGCCCAGACTTCCCTTCCAGCCACCCTTGTGGGAGTATCCCCTGGGAAGCAGAGTCACACCTGTCCTCCTTCACTCCGCTGTCCGGCACCAAGAGGGAACCTCTGTCCTCTCCCCACCCTGACCTTTCTTGCTCTCCAGCTCTCACCACAGCTGCCTCACGGCCCAGCTTGCCAGGGCAGTCACCCTCTGTTTCAAGCACTCAAACACACTCACCAGACGACTGTGGTCAGTGTTCTCTCAGCGAGCGGGCGGGTAGGGCGTTCGGTTCGTGCCCCGAAGCTTGCTCTTCACCCCCCACCCCCCCACCGCTTACTCCCATGAGGCCCACGGCATTTTCAGATTCTCAGGGAGATGAGGGCCTCCTCCCGGCCGCCTCTTGTGGAACAGAGCAGGCCCACTTCCTCACTCTGTCTGGGAAGGAAGCACCTGGCTCAGAAAGGCCCCGTGGAGGTGGGGGGACGTCCATTGTTGCCAGGATGGGGAGTCTGGGAGGAATCGGAAGGACTGTGTGCAGAACCGGGAAGCCCTTGGACCATGGTGTTGACGCAAGCCTGGCATGCACAGCGGTGAGCAGAGAGGGGCCATGTGGCAAAGTGACCAGGTAGGCAGTTCTTTGGTGCTAGGCTGTCTGGGTTCAAACCGGTCTCTCTCACTTTTGGCCCCTTGGGCTGGTTATTCAAAACCATGATTGTGCCTTGGAATGCCTGCATCTAATTTTGGAGCAGAACAAACCCATCAGCTTGCTTGTCTCCTAAACAAAAGGCTGGCCGGTCAAGTCCACCGCAGGCACCCAGGAAGAAAGGCCTGGAGATCTACTTTTGAGAAAGCAGCCATTGAAAGCCGTGTGGCACCAACTTCTAACTCTTGACACTCACGGGGTCAAATAAGCTAGAGACCATTCAATAACAGCTGTGTTTTTTTTTAAAACAGCGCCTGATGCAGAATATTCTGGAGATGGTACTTGAGTATCCCTCAAAGCTGTGCTGAATAAATAAACAGAAGTCCCCCCCCCCTTTTTTAAACTTGAGGCTTCAGGAGTCCCACGGGATCTCTAACTGTTCTTTCCCTGAGATGATAACTTTTCACATTCTCCTCTGTGTCTAAGCCATCTCTTCCCCTCACCTGGCCTGTGGTCTATTCTCTGCCACCAAATCTCCCTTCTCCCTCCACTTGGGGCTCCATTGCTTCCCCAAAACCTGTTTAGAACCTGGACCTGAATCTCTTTTCCCTCCGGCACCCACTTGCTCTGTTTTTGCCACTCTGAGGACCTCGGCACCTTTCACTTTGCTTGAGTTACATGTCGCCATGTCCCCAACCTCTGGGCAGATAGACAGCCAGATTCTCAAGGACCAGGGTTTGGTTGAACTCGGGCACCAGCTGCCCACAGCCAAGATGCTCAGTCACAAATAAACGAAATGCACTAAATTTCTTCAAGAGATGGGCAGCCAGGGGGCATATCAGGAGAGGCACCCACAGGAGCATGCATTACGACCTTAAACTTCAACTCCCTGCCCTGTAAAATGAGCATCGTAACACCAGGCTATGCCCAATTACTCAGAAGAATCCAATGTATAAAGATGAGTGGACTCGATGGATTAAAAAATGGTGGGCTATATAGCACTGACTGTGGATAATCAGTATTCTTCAAATAGGCATTCACTGAGTTCCAGTAGGAGATAGGAGAAGACTTCGAGTGGGTTGCCCTTTGATCTTGCTAAAGCACTGAACAGCCTTAACTGGCAGATCGGCACCACATGAAGAGTACCATCTCCGGCAAGCTCTGAAGAGGCAGGGGGGTGTTAGGCCCTCACCAGCTCCCCTGCGTCACCGTCCCTCTGTCGCACACTATCCCTCTGTCCTGCTCCAATTGGCCACCCCAGGCCTTTCTTAGAGACAGACGACCATCCAGCACCTACCTGGGCTTGGCTGTAGCTACTGGGCTCCCCACGTCCTGCCCCAGAAGACTGCTGCTAGCTCCAGGGAAACAGCCGCTTCAGAAGAACCGCCCCCCCCCCCCCACCACCGCAGGGCGTGTTTAGTCTCAACCGCTGTCTAGAGGTCTGCATAGGCCTAGTTCTGTCCCCTCCTCTTCCTTCCCCTTCCTCAGGGCCCTGAGACTCCTCCCAGAACACATCCTTCCTAAAGAAGCCAGGAGCAGCCCCTGCCCCACCCCCAGTCCCCAGGCACCCTTTATTCTGCTCTGTCTGATGAACCAGGGCGTCTCCCCAGGGAACCCTGACCTCTCTCCCGAGGTCCAGGCATGCTGCCCTCCTGCACACCTCCACCGTGTGTCACCGAAGCACCCCCAGCTCCACAAGCACAAGTCAAGCTTGTCATTACCCCTCCATGCTGTCTCTCTTTCACCTCAGAACCAGGCCCCCTCCTGGATCTCCACCTCCTGCTGCCATACACACACTCACAGATTTCATCCAAACAGCACCCCGTCCTATTCAGAGACTACGAATCTGAACGCTTTTCCAGCCCCACCGCCATCACGGACTTGACTGACCTCAACAACTTCCCCTCGATGTCTTTCCTTCATCCTGCCTCCAGCCAGCCGCCTAAGGGCATTGTCCGAGAACAGCATACAAGTCTGGCCACGTTGTCGATGTCCGCTGTCCTCGGTTACCCCGGACTCATGGTGACCCCCAGATGGAATGGGATAAAATGCCTCCATCAGTCCCAAGATGCCTTTCATGTGCTGGTGGATCACCAAGCCTTTCTTCCTAGCCACTGTTAGGCCTTTTTAACATCATGTCGTCGTGGGTAGGGGCTGTGGAGTCTGTGTGGATTCAGAGTGGCCCCGTGTATAACAGGACAGAACCCTGCCCCATCCTGCGCCGGCCTCGAAATTGTTGTGCCCAGTGTGGCAGCCGCTGTGTCAATCATCTTCCTCTTTTTCATTGCCCCTCTACTTTACCCAACACGGTGTCCTTCTCCAGGGACAGGGCTCCTGAGAGCGTATTCAAAATATTTGAGACCAAGCCTCTCCATCCTTGACTCTAAGGCGCATGCTGTGAGTCTTCTTCTTCTAAGACAGACTTGTTGGTTCTCTAGGCAGCGCAGGTAAGTCTCCACACACAGCGAGGTAAAGTCACCACTGAACGGCCCATTGCTGCCCGGCTACTGCTTTTCACAGCCCCTCTCACCTTCCAGAAAACAGGCCACCCCACTGATAGGACTCACAGGGTCCTTCTTGATCTCTTCTTCCTGACCACACTCTTCCTTGCCTCCCATCAGCCCTTCCCAGACATTCTGAACAACGGCCGTTCCTTCAAGATCCAGGCTGTCTCCTACTTCCGGCTCGGGCTGTGGCATTCTCTTTCCAACCCTTCCCGGAACCTCCTTCTGAATCCTCCTGCTGTCTCGCTCCTAGCCACCCTACACTCTGCAGACCAGAGCATTCAGCCAAAAAGAAGAATCAAAGCAAGCCAGAGGGGCTGGAGGTGACAGTCTTGTGTCAAAGTTGGGGGTGGGCTGAGTGAAGGTCAAGGTAAAGATGGCAGCCAGCAGAGCTGGAAACTGCAGAGGACGTGGCTGGAGGAAACCCCAAAGTACTTTTGCACCCTGGCAGTTAGGAGAGGACACAGTTTGGTTGGTAACTGAATGGTTGGAGGTTTGAGCCCACCCAGAGACCTGGCGAGCGACTGTAGGAAACCAGCCATTGAGGACCCTGTTAGTAGGGGCCGTGGACCCCGGGATGCCATGAATCAGCGTCAGATGCAGCATCTCTGAAGGCACTGGGAAAGCACCTGCTGTTTCCAAGTGGAGTATTTGCTGGCTCATCGTTCTTGCTTTCTTTTTCCATTTGAAGCTCAACGGTATTTGGAGGCGGCGGGAAGACCTCAAGCATATTTCTAGACTTTTGAAAAGCGCACAAGTCCTATTCCCTCCCCCTATCGGGAAGAGAGCTCATTGTCAGAGCAGGTTAACAATATTGTTTGAGCACCTGGTTTCAGCTAGACCTGAAACCCTGATGCCAACACCTGACCTTGGACTCTTAACTCCACGAACCAGTAAAAGCCTCCTCTTTGGGGACTAAACCTGCTTGAGTCACTCAACCTGGAGGCTCTGGAATCCCTGCCTTTTCTGCAGGGGCATGACTGGTTTCTGAAAGGAGCCTTAAAAGACCAAAAAAAGGAAGCTTAGAAACACAGATCATTTACTGCGTGGCTCTGTCTACTTCACGACTGTCCCCCTTTTGTTTTAGCGTTTGTAGCCCTGAGTCTGCCTCGTCCCTCCTCTCTGCCTCCTTGGGCTTAAATTCTGTGAGCAGGGAGTGAGTCGCTCCAGGGCAGGCTGAGAATTCTGCCCCCGCAGGTCCAGGACTCAGCAGCAGCAGGGAGACAGGGACAGCCCACTCTCCTTATCAGCTTCGGCCTAACTGAATCGGAAATCACAAGCTGATGTTGGCCTCTTGTGGCTTCGAGCCTCTTCTTATCATCAGCTGTTGTCTCTGCAAAGGCACTAGGTGTGGTAGCCACAGCCGGGGCTGCTGGGTGACTTGTAACCAGCCCCACGGCTGTCCCCTGCCAAGAGGGATATCGGCACGTTCATTGTTGCGGGCAGGGGACTCTTAACCCGCTAGGTGCAAAGAGAGGGAGGAGGAAAGGGAGATGGAAATGGAAAGGCCCTGGGCCCACATCCAACATCAAAGCAGAGGTAGCATTGTCCCTAGGACGCGCCGCAGTGACTGCTTTCCACTCATGCACACAAACAGCTTTCTTTCCACTGAACTTTACCAGCTACCCTCTAACGAGATTTCTTTCTCTGCAGCAGCGATTTCCCCAGGAGGGGTTCTTCCACCCTCACCGGGGTGAGAGTTTGTCAGCATCCGAGAAGAAGGAGTCAGAGGCCCTGCACCTTACAGTGGCGTCCCCCAGACCCTATTTGTTGACTTCCCCAGTGCTGCCACCGTTGAGTCAGCCCCAAACAAAACACTGTCCACAAAACAGTGCCCCATCCCCTCCCTATGTTGCCAATTAAACCATTGCCACCCAGAGACGGTGGCTGGTTGATTTTTAGTTCATCACCAGGCCTTTCTTCCCAATTCGTATTCGTCTGAAAGCAATACTGAAACCAGTTTCGCAGGTTTTGCCTATTTTAAATATTTCATGGATGTACAGGAGTGGTGGTGGGCGGGAGTCAAACCTGGGTCGCCAGGTAGGAGGTGAGAATTCTATCTAGGAGGCAACCCATGCCTTGGGACTCTTGTAGGGTGCCAGTGGATGGGAGCAAGTGACTTGGTGATCAAACACAGTCTATTTCCACCTCTCCTCCCTCTGCCACTTTCTCCTGGCAAGTGAGGCTGTCCCCCCTGGGCAGGGCCAAGATGGCTTCTTCCTGGCTCCTCTCTCCCTGCTCAGGCGCTCCCCGCCCCCCACCCCCCTCCAGCTTCGACACAAGGCTGTCACCTCCAGCCCCTCTGACTTGCTTTGATTCTTCTTTTTGGCTGAATACTCTTGTCTGCAGAGTGTAGGGTGGCTAGGAGCGAGACAGCAGAAGGATTCAGAAGAAGGTGCCAGGAAGGGTTGGGAAGAGAAGGCCACAGCCTGAGCCGGAAGTAGGGGACAGCCTGGATCATGAAGGCAGACTCTTGGGAGCAGAGAGTGCTTGGGGATGCCATCTCTTTCTACTTCCCCCTTGTCCCTCAGCTGTGAGAGACCAATGGACTCATCACTCCTGCCTCCAGTCCCGCCCCGTCATCGCTAATGTCTCCAAAGCCATTTGTTTCACCCTTGCAAATATCGGCCAGAAGGGCTGAGCATGGGAGCAAGCCGACAAGCTCCCCCAGAATCCTGAAGGGGCGTTAGGAGCCTCTTGATCCATACAAAGTGTGTCTCTGAGCACCTGCTTCCTTCTCACAAGCTTATTCGCACCAGGAAGAGGAAATGACCGGATCACTGAGGATCAACCACTTAAAGACCCCACTCCTTACTGCTTCTGCAGATTGCTTGTTCTCGTCCACCTTCATGCTCATGCAAGTACACACACACACACACACACACACACACACACACACATACACACACTTCCTGAACAGTGAGACCTGGGACTTGGCTGGCTCCTGTTTCAGCATGACTCTAGCAGTGGGGTCCTGAGGAAATGCCTCCTACCCTTTGAGTCTGTTCCCCTATATGTCCCCCTATGGGCTGGGAAGCATATCTGTAAAGCCCTTCCCAGCTTCCCCAAATGATTCTGGTGCTGGCTTCAGAGACTCAAGTCCCAAGTCTTGTTCAGAGGTCTCTTTCCTTGAGTGTGGAAAGGGGTCCCTCCCCCTGCCCTGTCTTCACCTACTTCCCTCTCCTCAGAACTCACCAGCTTTGGGGCCTGGAACTCCCATCAGGGAAGGCTTCTTTCCTGAGGACTGTCCCCCTCAGCAGTAGATAGCACAGACCTCCTGGAGTCCCACCAGCCCTGCCAGTCATCCCTGAGGGTATGTGAAGAGGAAGTTTCCATTCTGAAACCCCCAGAGCTTCTCCAGAAATGAATTTGCTTATTTTGGGGGTGGGTAAATTGTGGTAAACATATATGTACCAAAGCATTTGCCATGTCAACATCTGCCTGCCACCTGTTCCATTCAGTGATGCTAATCACCCACACCTTGTGGTTAACCATCACCACCACACATTTCTAAATTCTCTCATCATCCATAACAGAAGCTCTGTGGTCCTTAAACAAGGAGCTCCTCCTCTCTACCACCCTGCAGCCATCTTTAACTTTTGGTCTCTAAGCATTTGCCTTCTCTACATACTTTGTATAAGTCATACAGTATCTGTCTTCTTGTGACTGACTTATTCAGCTCAAGATAATGTTCTCAAGGTTCGTTCCTGATGAAACACACATCTGGACTTTATTTCTCTTGATAACTAGGCAGTGTTCCACTGGACGCAGGGTTGGCACGGTCTTGATGGAACCTCACAATGACAGTCTCCCACTGTACCTATGTGGCACACTTTTTTTTTTAGGAAGAACATGTTCAGCCTATCTTAAGCTGAAAGATGGAAGAAAAACTTTAAGCCCTCGTTGCAGTGTTGAAAATTCCTATGAGCAAAATATTGAATGATGCAGGAAGTATCAAAAGAAAGACACCCTCGCTGTAACAAAAAGAACTATCCAGAATTCAACCATTTCAAGAGATAGTGTATGGTCAAGAACCAATGGTACTGAAAGAGGAAGTCCAAGTGGCATTGAAGGCATTAGCTGAAAACAAGTTTCCAGAAGTTCATGGAATACCACTAGAACGGCTTCAACAAGATGATAGAGCATAGGAAGCATCCATTCGCCCATGCCAAGAAATTTGGAAGGCAGTGATCTGACCAGTCTACTAATAGAGGTCCATGCCAAAGGAAGATGACTCAGCAAAATGCACACATTATAGAACAGAATCTTTGCTCTCACAAGCAAATAAAATTTTGCTGAAGCTCATTCACCAACAGTTGCAGCAGTACATTAACAGGAAGCTTCCAGAAACCCAGGCTGGGTTCAGAAGAGGATACAGAACAAGGGTGTCCAAGACATCCAATGTCCATATCAATGATGGATCTATGTCGCTGATGGGTGTTGGGTTTAAGCGGCGAATACCAGACACATGTTTACTTGTTTACTGAATATGATACGGCACTCAACAAGCTCTGAATAACAGTCAGAAGAATGAGAATGCCAAAACGCTTCATTGTGCACATGAGGTACCAGTACCTGGAGCGAGTGATTGGCATTGGTTGGAACAGAACAAGTACGACTGAATGGTTTGAAATCAAAAAAGGTGTCTGTCAGGGCTGAATGCTTTCCCATACTTAATCTACCTGCTGAACACATCATCAGAGAAGCTGAACTCTTTGAAGAACACAGCATTAGGCCTGGAGAAAGGTGTGCTAACAGTCTGAGATATGCAGAGGCCACAGCCTCATCAGTTGAAAGTGAGGAGGACTTAAAGCACTCGCTGAGGAAGATGAAGGGCTGCAGCTTTCAACCTGGACGACAGTGTAAAGTGAAGAAGACCCAGGTCGTCACAACGCAGTCAGTAGGTAATCACGATGAAGATTGAAGTTATCAAGGACTTCATCTTGCTCAGACCCACAATCAGTGCTCAGGGAGGCAATAACCAACTAATCAGAAGACACAGCAAATCGGGTAAATCTGCTGCACACGATCTTTTCAAAGTGTTGGAGAGCGAGTCACTTTGGAGACTCCCGCTACCCTGACCTAAGTCATGGGAAAAGATCAGCAGTTTTATTGACATATAATTCTCCTATTGCACAATTCAATAGTCAACTCCTATGAAAAAGAGTTACGCAATCCTTACCACAGTCAGCTTTAGAACAATTTCTTCTTTCCTGTGCTCATTGTTATTAGCTTCCCATTTCTACCCAACCACTTCTGCCTTGTCCCTGGGATAACTTTTGACATTGGTAAAGCGGGACGCCATTGACGGGGTGGGGTTGGGGGGAGAGGGGGGGGGATAGTCGCCCAAAGTGGGACGCCTGGTCACTTTATCCTAGGACGCTTTTTCCTAGGACTTACCTATTCTGGATTGCACCTACAGAAAAACATACAAAAATAAAACAAAGGCTGACAGCAGTGACAAAATAAAAAGAAAAGCCGCAATTGAAACGAAGGCAGGAAATATAAAAAACTGGAGTGGTTTTGAAAGGGGTTCAAAGGAAGATCCAACGATGAGGCATTGCATGTTAACCTAAGTGCACATTTGTCATAACCCATTTTACGGGGCATCTGTCTGATTGGCAACTCCCGTCCCTGGTCTATGGTCTGAAGGGATTCTCTGGAAACCTAGTCCGCATGGGGACACGGACAGTGGATTTGGGGCTTCCACTGTCACCCATCGTTTTCTGCAGCTGGCTTGAAGCTTTGATACCGTTCCCTCCTCTGGATTTAGACGATCTTCTTTACAATCTTTGGATCCCACGGGCAGGTGTGCTTCTTCCGTGTGGACTTAGTTGGTGCCTCACGTAGGCGACCGCTTGTTTCAGTCGCATCTTTAAGACACCAGACGCTATTCTTCCTGACAGCGGGGCACCGTCTGATTTCTTCACTACCCTTTGCAGTAGCACCCGTATCTCCAGCGATCTCTTCATGGGGGCAAGGATAGTGTAGGGCCAGCTCCCAAGAACTAATTGGCCTTAGATTATGTGGGAACTCAAAATCCATTTATATGGCAATGGTTTATGTATGTCCCAGGTTCATTTCAGAGAGATCATTATCATTTTATTGGAGAACATTGTAATCATCCCTAAGGACCATATGATAATTCGATTGATAGTCTCATTTAGTCAATGGTATAGAATTTTTTAAAACTTAAGAAGAAAACGTATATATATGTGTATTTATACATATATAGAGGACAGTTTTTTCATCCCAAACCACATGGATTATTGACATATACAGATTTAAAACTTACATAAACGAACACTGCACTCACAAATGATGAGGGTGAGAAGGAGGGCAAACTTCAATAACCTTCACTCACAAAGGCAGAACCATACCTGTTGAATAATACTCAACCTAAAAAAGCAACAAGAGCTTGAAAATAGCAAACATATGGTAGTCTTAAGTTGCCACTCACTGGGCAGGAAATCCTCAAAGCAAGTGATCAGAAACAAAAGCCCAATAAGCAACAAACCCAGAACCTGGGGACAGCAGTCGTCTGCTTCTTCTCACAGGTGGGCGTTTCAACCTTAGTTCAAAGGAGTGTTTCAGTTCCTTAAATCTGTCACAGGTGAGTTTAAGAGAAAGACCAGTTAATTCAGTGGGAGTTTCCAAATCAGATCCTTCTGGTGAGGCCCATGGAGGATGTTGTGCACCAGGGAAAGACAGAGTTTAAAGTCCTAGTTATCTATATAGCACGTCACCAGGGGCTGGATAGGAAATAGGTTAGAAGTGCCCACTGTGGAATTGCCAATAGCCTCATCTGCACGTGCCTTGCGTAAGGAATTTGGTAGAAAATCGATGCATTTGAATTTCAGTCTTAACAAAGACTACTGAGAGCATTGTCGGACTGCTCAAAGAACAAACAAGATTTATTTTGCAAGACTTACAGTCAGGGTGCTCCAGGGAAGCAAGAATGATGAGGCTCCCTCTCGCTTCCTTTGGACATGTTGGCAGGGGAGACTCCTCCCTAGAAAAGGACAGCGTGCTTGGTAAACTAGAGAATTAGTGAAATCGAGGGAGACCGTCAAGAGATGGCTTGACACAGCAGCCGCAACAGTGACCGTGAGGATGATTCCGGGTCAGACAGGGCTTCGTTCTCTGCTCCATAAGGTCTGGTCCATTGTGAGTTGGAACCAGCTGGACCGGCAGCAGCCACCTCCACGTTTTACCCATCCATCTCTCTGTCGGTGGACACTTAGGCTGTCGGCACCTTTGGGCCATTGCGAATCATGCCATGGTGAGCATTGGGGTCAAGGGTTTCTTTGCAGAAAGCTGAAGAATAGATGCCTCTGCATGGTGATGTTGGCAAAGGATACTGGCAGGGCAGGCTGGTGGTCTGGGGGCAGATATCCAGAAGTGGACTCTCTGGATAAAGTGATACAACACTCTCAGCACCACCACGCCCCTTCAAACCGCTGCCTCCACAGGCACTCTGGAGAGTCAATGCTGCTTCCCTTTCACGGGTGAGGAGAGGGAGCTTGGACACATTGGGACACTTGGGTCCCACAAGGCGAGTTCGTCCTCGTCCTCCACACTCCCAGAGGACGAGTCTGAAGGGCAGAGAGAAAGGAAGGCCACGTGGATGCCAATCCTTCTCACAGGAGGCAGAGAAGGCATCACAGAAACCTGGGCAGCAGGTAGGGGGAGAACAGTCTTCCCCAGTCCACACACGGAGTCCTGGGGTACTTAGTTTGATCTTGGTCCTCCAGCTGAGGCTTGTCCCAGCCTTCCAGGAAACAGAAGGCAGCAATTGGAGGCTTGCTTATCTCCCCTCCCAAAGATGGAGGACAGAATCCCTCTGCAGTACCATCCAGGATAGGTGCTAAAGGCTCCAAGGTAGAGATGACGTCCACTGTGAGTTGCGTGAGATTCCTCAAGAGTCTGTCCAACGGGCCCTCAGTCCGTGGTGAGGGAGCTCTGGGGAGTGAGGGTCTGGTTTGAAGAATGTAGGAAGATGAGCAGGACAGCCCCCTTCCTTAACTTCACCTGTTGATAGGCTTACCTGGGATTCTGGTCCTCCGGTCCTCTTCCACGGTGTTCAGGGATTTGGCGCTTACAGACTGAAATAGAAAGCTTGGCTCTGCCCCTGCTCAGCCCGTGGATTCTGGTGATTCTGTCTAAGGCTGTGAGTCTGACTCACCCATCCATAGGCTTGCTGGGGATTGATACTGAAGTTGATATCTGGATCCACAAGACTCTCCACCCACTGGCCTGTGATCTTCCTGCATTCGATGTCATTGCATGTGTTATGTGAGTCTGAAGAGGAATTTACTTATTTTTGTTTTGTTTTGTTTTTGTGTTTTTTGTGTATCACTGCCCTTTGGTGATAGAAGTAGGAAGCCCAGCCTTTGCTCCTGTGGAGCCGCTGCTGGAATTGAACCTCCATCCCAGTAGGCCGCAATCCTGCGCACAACCCACTACACCACCGGGGCTCAGCCCTGAAGAGGAATTTATAGACTGGTATGGAACATATGGACTAATATTGGACTTGATATGGACTGGGCTGGGATGTTGCCTCAATATACAATAGCTCTTTCTTATGCCCATATAGGTGTCTATGAATTTGTTTCTCTAGTCAACCCGTACTAACACAATGCATTTGAACTATGGCATTGGAAAGAATATTGAAAGTATGTGGGCTGCCAGAAGAACAACTCTGCCTTGGAAGAAGTACAACCGGATACTCTTTAGAAGTGAACATGGTAAAACTTCACCTCACTATTTTGTACGAATCATCAGGAGAGATGGGTCCCTGGGGAAGGAGATCCCACTGTGCAAAGTTAGTAAAGGGTCGGGTTGTGCATAGGGAGCAGATGTGAGGCACCTAACAATTGCAGTAGCAGATCTCATTGTTACTGTTTGCGTGGTATGCTCTTTGTCTCTGTTTATTTTCAGTTATTTGGGGGTTTTGAATGGAAGGCATGTCCCTCTATGCCATGCAGATTTAGGTTGTATATTTTTCTTGATCAAATCCAGCAATCCTGCTTATGAAGTAGGATGTTTAGCCCATTCTCATTTAATGCAATTAAATTACCGCTTTGTTATTGGTTTTCTAGCTGTCTTAAAATTTTTTATTCCTTTTATTCCTCCGTTGGATTTTTATTCAATAATATACTTACATTTGTATAGGTTGTAAAACCAAAAATATAATATCACTTTTTAAAATCTTATGTCTTGTAGCAATTTGGGGGGAGGGGGTGGCATCACTGCCTCTGGTGGTTGTGGGAGCTACCCAGTACTGCTCCTGAGAGAGCTGCCACTGGATTTGAACCGCCAAGCTCGCAGGCTGCAGTCCTGCACTCAACCACTTACCCCACCGGGGCTCAGCAAAATCTTATGTCTTTTAAAGAAGTCATGACAAGAGATGGGGAAAAGTATATTTACCAAGTCTTCTATTTCCCCACAGTTACTGTTCCCAGTGACTTTCATTTCTCCTTGCAAATTTGACACACTGTCTGTGCCACTTCCTTTCAGCATGAAGGACAGATGTCCTTCAGTATTTCTTGTAAGTTAGGTCTGCCAGCTGCAGTTGACTTGTTTTGATTTGTCTCAGAATGTTTTTATTTTGGCTTTTGTCTTCAAAGAGAGTTTTGTTGAATACAGAATTCTGGGTTGACAGGTTTTTTTTCCCTTTCTTGACGTATTTTTAATATAGGAGTATCATCTGTCTTTGGGCTTCCATCGTTTCTGATGAGAAATCATCTGTTACTTGTTCCCGTTCATGGTGCGTTGTTTTTCTCTTGCTACTTTCCAAGCTTTCTCTTTGCCTTTCAATATTTTGCAAGTTGTACATAGGTGTGGATATTTCACTTAGATTGTGCTTTTTAGATTTTCCCCCCACTGAATTTGGCGAGTGTTTGGCTATTGTGTCTTCAAAGACTTTTCCATCTCTTTGATGCCCGCCTGGGACCCTCCACACATGTGTGGGTCTGCTTGATGTCATCTCACAGGGCCTCTAAAGGCTTTGCTAAATTTTCTTCAATCTGCCATCTCAAATCTGCTACTGAGCCATTCCGGGTAAATAAAACCCTTCATTTCTATTTTTGTAGTTTTCAACTCCAGAATTTCCCTGTGTTGTTTTAATTTATCTGCTGCTTCATCGTCATCATAATTTAATTTGCTAGTTCTCTAGACATAGTTACAATAGCTATTTATGCTAAATTAACATCTGGGGACACATGGACACCTATCAACTGTATTATTTCCTAAGGATGGGTCCTCTTTGTTTCTTTGCACGTCTCTCTTGAATAGCCTCTCTATGTGAGTCAGACTCTATCGACCAGGAGTGGTTAGGTGGCCAAGGCCTCCTCTGGTCTTTTCTAAGCATCTGTACAGCCTCCAGTCAAGCCAGGATGCATGAAGAGCTTATCAAACCCCTATGGACAGGGACTTCCATAAGTCTATGTCGCATTCCTAGCTGATCTGTGAGCTGTAGCATCTCAGTCACTATCCTTTATTTTCCAGACAGTCTGGAGGAACACTGGTCAGGTATCCTGCAGAATGTTCCCAAATATAGGTTTGTCTGATGTTATTTTCAAAATGTGACTGGTGTCACGGGTATTTAGAAAGAATGATACAAGAAGACGTGTTCGCGCTTGATTCTGCCTTTACCTTGTATGAGATTTTCTGTGTTTTCAGGAATTTGTGAGTTGATGCGCATCATGAGCTTTGGTGAGAGAGAGCATGCCAGCTCTAGGTGCAGGCCCTGGGAAGTGTCACTTGTCTGCCTGATCCTCTTGTGGGAGTCTGCTGGTCCATGGGAGATGAGGCACGCACACCCGGAGGAGACCTGAACCCAACCCGTGTCTGCGAGCCAAGCCACTCTGAGCCCGGCCTAGATCAGATGACCCTAGACCAGGGGACCTCAAACTACGGCCCGCGGGCCACATGTGGCCCTCGGAGGACATTTACCAAGCCTGCCAAGTGTTTTTGCCGGCTGCTGATGTCCTGCTTAGCAGCTGACTCATCCCAGGCCTGCAGTGAATTGGTTCATAGTCTTTTTGAAACTATAGTCCAGTCCTCCAATGGCCTGAGGGATGTGAACTGGCCCCGCTTAAAAAGTTTGAGGACCCCTGCCCTAGATGTTTTGAAGATGCGTGTGCAAGAGATGACCAAAGTCTTATCCACTGAGACACCCAGAGGTGATGCAGAATTAGAGCACCTCACAGGCTATCACCCCGTCTGAGAACTTGGTATAGTCCAAGTTATCTTGAGTCACAAGTCATCTTCCTCTTCTCTCCTCTCCTTCCCTGGGGGTCAAGTCTAGGAACAGCCCAGAGCCCCAGCTGCAGAGGGCCATCACTGTGTTCACTGTCTTTCCTCTTAGCAGCACAGACACCCCAAGGTCCTCAATATCACCCTTTAGCAGCCCATTCCCGGCTGAGGCTCTCCTTCGGTCTCAAGGCAGGTAGCATAAGCCAAGTATCCTGAGGGATAAGATGACTTATTTTGCGGGCCAGAGAAATTAGAACAGGGCCCCAGGGGGAAATTCTGGAAGGTATCTTTTCTGTAGGATAGAAAATTATTTTAAAAAGGCACACAAGCCGATCCACCAAGAGTCTTACTCTGGGTGTGTCTCGAGTGAGTTCGCAAACCCTCCAGCTAGCAGTCGTCATCAAAATCACCACGCCTCAATACGCAGAGAACCAATCAAGTTTTATTTGACAATAACATTAAATTCCATTAGTTTATTCTTGGGGATCTGCCAAGTCAGTAACAGGATAATGAACCACACAACCACAAAAATATCAAGGCCTAGGGCTGGCCACTCTTCTCGAGCCTGAGCACAGGTGATGAGGACAGCGGGAGGAGGGTGATGTGAGGTGAAGGCTGGCTTTGTCCGCTTCTCTTAAATTATGAGCATTCTGGGCTGGGATTTTGTGGCCTCTTGTAAGCCGATGGCCTTTGGGGCCGGGAAAGGGTGTACAAGGAAGAGTTCTGTGCGGGGGACCCGATCATGCTTCCATGGTTACTTTCCCCACCTCGACCAGTTCAAATGTGGGTCCCCAATCCTGTCTTACCACCTGAGTGCCGATTCATTCCTCAAGCCATTCCCATGTGACAGCGCGGAGGTCCCGCCCTCGAGAGGGTCCTTTCCCAGGCTGGGTTCCACTTCCCCAACCAGGGGTCAGCCCTCCATCCTCTGCTCTCCCAGGGTCTTTTCAGGGATCCACATTTCACCAGTGAACCTTGGGGAGTGTGCACACAGTGTGCATCCACCCGGGTGAGGAGGGAGGTGGGCATGGGGTGTTCTGGGACTAATCTGGTAGAGGAGGACTGAAGGGTGGGGACGTCTGCGCAAACCCTCATCACCCCAACACAAGTGCTTCCTTCTTTGAATCGTCAAAGCGATCCCTCCTGACCCCCTCAGCCTGGGCTTGCTCTCATGGGTGAATTGCAAAGGAGCGAATGAGGACTGTTCCAGAGGCAAGGTGGTCATCAGGTGGCCCAAGACTAGGGACTCCGGCGCCTCATTTTAACTGAACACTTGCTGTGGGCTAGGCACCGGGAGGGATGCTTTGCAGATAAGTTCCTTTCAATCCTTTCTGAAAAATCAAACCAAACCCGTTGCGTACCAGGGGGTTCTGACCCAGGAGAACTGTCCCATAGGGCTCTCTCAGGTAGTTTCTGCAGTACCATGCGGTGGATTTGAACTGCCGGCCCCCTCGGCAGTTAAGTGCAAACAGTTCATGTCATCTTTGCAACACTCTGAGGTTTTATTTCCCTCGCTTTAGTGCTGAGGCAAGAGGCTCATTAACTTCCCTCTTGGTCATTTGGCTAAGAAGTAACTGAACCACTACTAACTTTGAGCCTGTCCTATCTCCCAAGGATCTCGGATCCAGAAAGGGCTTTGAGAGAGACCCTGCACCAGGTGCTGACAGGAGACGGGTCAAATGTGAGTGTTGTGTTTCAGGAGACCCAAAGAATAAGATAGAGAGAGAGAGAGAGAGAGAGAGAGAGAGAGAGAGAGAGAGAGAGAGAGAAGGAACAGAACCCCAGGTACAATGGGTTCTCCAGGGTTTGGGCCAAATAAGATGTGGGCCTCACCAACGGTTGGAGGTGGCAGCCCGAGTCCCAGCTTGTTCTTCTAGAAAGACCCCTAGCCCGTGCTTGTGAGTGGAGCCTGAGGGCTGTGTAGCTGAGCATCTCTTGGCCCAACCCTCTGCTTCTTTCCCCAGGACAACCCCAAAGCTAAAGGCACCGAAGACCCTCTTAATCCCTGCCTTCCCCTGCCTGGTGCAGGGCCACCCAGGTCCCCACAGGGAGCATGGCCCTCACAGCTAACTGTGGAGCATGCGGGAGGTGGGGGCTCAGAGGAGGCTGCCCTGGGGTTTCCTGTCAAGCCTGGGCAAGGCCATGCTAGGGCAGAGCTCCGCTGAAAGTCATGATGGGCAGGCAGAGGAGGGAGCAGAGGTCAGGTGCCGTCTGGGCCAGCGGGTAGGAGGGTCTCTGAAGTGGCTGGTGGAGGCTGCTCTTCTCTGGCTTGTAACAGGGTGAGACCTCACACCTGTGGGATGGGGGTGGGGGTGGGGGGGTAGTAAGAACAGGCCTCTGGCTCCTTCTCATCCTTCCCCAGGACCCTGCTCAGTGGAGGCAGAGGCAGCCACCCCTCCGTCCTACCTGACCACACTCTGCAGGATCTTCCTCTCGTCCTGGTCCAGACACACAGCGAAGGGGCAGCTGTTGGAGCCGATGACCTGCACCTTGTCCACTTTGACCTGAGAGGTACTGATCTGGAAGGAAGACCTGGGGGGTCAGTGCCCAGCGCCCTGGTCACCCAGCTGCTGGCCCACAGCTCCTTGCCATGGCATTGTCCATGGTCTGAAGGAGAAGGATGGGGGCTCTCTATGGGCCAGGCCAGAGGAGGGGTCCAAGGGGTCCGCCATCTTTCTGGCTTCAGCCCTGTCCGTATCTGAACACACATAGGTCCTCTCCCCCACACCTCACAGCACTCTACACAAATGCACAACCCATGCCTCTCACTTTCTTCCGTCCACGTGCCCAGACCCCAACCCTTCCCTGGGACATCCCCCGACACACATTCTCCCCCCTGCCACGCCCACCCCAGGGCATCTCCTCGGGTGTGTCCCCCTGGCCCCTACCCCTGCGGAGGTGTACCTGGAAGGGGGGCAAAGCACTCACCTGGTTGAAGCCCTTCTTGGATTTGGGGTTCTGCCTCTTTACCACTTCGGTCAGGGTCAGCATCAGGGTTTCCATGCTGGAGTCTGAAGGGCAAGATGGGCTCAGGCCAGGCTCAAAGCTCTGGAGATCACCAGGGCCGCTACCGTACCCGCCCGCCGGCTTACCGAGCTCCTCTTGCTTCCGGCAGGCCTTGCTGAGGTTGACGGAAGTACAGACCTTGTCCACGTGGCACCAGCGACTCCGGCCACTGATGGCACCCTGAAAGTGCAGTGCAGCCCACTGTCCAGAAAGCCCCAGCACCTGCACCCTCTCCAGAGAGGAGGCTCCAGACCCACCAGTAGAGGGCACTGCTCTCACGGACCCCCCCAGGAGAGGGCCACAGTGGTTTGGGCATTGGCAGAGGGATTCCAGAACGCCTCGTTCCCCACCTCCACTCTGGCTGCTGCTCCTCTGCCCTGTGGGGTCACCAACCCCCATCTCCCACCCCCATCACTATGACTTCACGAGGGTCCTCCAGGCTTTCTGTCAGGGCCTCTGTTCTCTTTATTCCAGGCTGTTCTCCATCAGGGAATCCATCCAGCTACCTCTTCCATGTCCACCCACACGCCCATCTCCACGCTTCGCCTCTGCGTTCAGGCCCAGACATCCAAATGCCTGCTCTTGTCCCTCTCCTCACACCTCTTGTGGACACCTCAGACTCGCCACCACGGTCCCCACCACGCCACCCCCACCCCCGGGGCCTTTCTAACGCCCCTGCGTCAGGGAGCGGGGCGCCGATGGCAGCGGAGGATGAAACGCCAAGGGCGGGGCCTCCCTTGTCCTCATCCACGGCCCAGCAAGTGGAACCCATAACCCCAGGCAGACGCGCGCTATCATCGGAGGCCTGGGGGCGTGGCAGTGACAGGCTGGATGGCCAGGGCTGCACTTCAAAGCCACCATCGGCTTCACGGCACAAAGCGGAGACTTTCTACTCCCCGGGGAGAGTCCCAGTTGCGTCGCTGCCCGGTCCCACAGGGTCGTGGAGCCAGCATCGACTCCAGGGCAGGGAGCTGGGGTCCGGCAGCCTCACCTCCTCCGGCAGTTGGCCCGCTTCTCGCCCCGCACACCACCCTCCTCACGGGCCTCCCCACCCGGCTCCCCACCCTCCCCAGCCCTCCCATCTCTTCTCCACACAGGATGCCTACCAAACCTGGACCCTGACCAGGCCCCGCCCCACCCAGGAACCCCTTCCAGGATATCCATTGCTCTTCAACCAACAGCCCCCTCCTTGCCCATGGTATTCTGACCCCGTCTGTTTCTGGGGGGCACTCTGGGGGTGTAGTGGCTATGCGTTGGCCTGCGACCCACGTGGACAGCAGTTCGGAACCACCGGCTGCTTCACAGGAGCACGACTGAACTTTCTACTTTCATAAACCGCGACCGTCTCAGAAGCCCACAGGAGTGGCCAATGTGCAGGGGCGTGGCTAAACTGCAGGGGCGTGGCTAAACCTCAGGGGGCGTGGCTAACCCACAGGGGTGTGGCTAGGGGCGGGCGCAGGCTCAACAGCTGCGAGTTGGGTTTCCTTTATGTCCTCGTGCTCCCACTCAGTTCTCTGGCCGTCTCTCCCAGCCGTTGGAGATGCACACTCCCTCACACCACAGGGCCTTTGCACATGTGGGGCTGTGCACGGCAAGGTCCGCCAAGCGAAACCAGAGACAGGCACGACTTTCTACTCCTGCAAGGTGGCCCTCTTGGAAACCCACAGTGGTGGTGCTTTAGGGTTGGTGTGAGAGGGCTTTGCTTCTGTGTGACGTTGAGAGAGTCCGTGGTTCTCTTGCAGGTTCCTGAACTCCCGGTCGTTCACATACCAGATCCCGCTCTCCTCTCAAAGGGGCCTTCCCCAGCTTCCCTGACTCCGGGGATGGAACTCTCCCGTGGGGATTCCCACGGTCCTGCGTGCTCCTCATCTGCTGTAGGATGTGGAGTCCACCGGCCCATCCGTCACTAACCCCCCTGTGGGCCTGTGCTCATTCTTTGCTCACTCTTGTGCACACTCCTGTGCCTGGAACAGCAGCGACCTCGCGGACACCTGGTATCCAGTCAGCGCCCCCTCCTGCCGACTTCCTGAAGCACAGATTTCAAGGAGCCTGTCGCCTCTGTGGCAGCTCTCTCAGTGGCTTGGCCTCACATGCCCTGCTGAAAAGGGACCTTGTTCACTTGTTTCTCGCCTGTCTCCCGGCTCTCACTGCCTTGTGTTGGTTCAAGTCACAACAGCCATATGGGGCAGAGCAGACCGGTGCCTGTGGGTTTCCGTGACGACTCTTGATGGGAAGAGAAAGCCTCGTCTCCCTGGTGGTTTTGACCTGCTGGCCTTGTGGTTAGTAGTCCAACGTGTAGCCCTCTATGCCACCAGGGCTCCCTCATCTAGCAGAGTGAAATGGGGGGGGGCACCCTAACCTCCCCCCACAACCCGCTGTCTTCTCTTTCCTCTTCCCAGAAGCGAGCTCTGCAAGAGACCCACTGTGCCCACGAAAATTCAACCGCATAGCTACGCGATGTAGGGTTTACAGGATCTGACAGCCTCGGTGTTCTCTCATGGGGTGGCTGGTGGATTTGAACCACCCACCATGCAGGGAGCAGCCCGATGTCTAACCCACAGCACCACCAAGAAAGGTATTTTGAATGGCCAGAGGAAAGAAGGCTCTCCGGCCTGTGAACACAGGCCTTTCTTGACCTCTCACCCTGTCTTACCCGTCCCACCATGCAACCCAGTGGACACAGTGGCCCTACAGACCCTGACCTCTCCCTCATGCTGACTCTAGAAGTCCCACCTGGCTCCATGTTCAGCCCCTGTCGTAGAGCGAGGTCCCTCAGGCCCCCAAACAAGTCACTTGGAAGCTTCTAGGGGCACTAAGGTGGTGGAGAAGGGCACAGCTAGCTTCCCTCAGTATCCAAGGGGGTCCGGGGAATCCACTGTAGCCCCCCCATCCCCTCCAGCTTGAAGACGGGGCCTGAAGTTATGGGGGCTGCACTCTCTGTCAGCAGAGGGCCAGGACCTCGGCACTGTGCTTACCTTGCTGTAAATAATCTGTAGTGTTAGCGGGATGGCCTCCCGGTCGCCATCGATACCCAGTCGCTTGATGCCCGCACCTGCACCATAACCAGGAGACCCTTGACACACCCTCTCATTTTCTCGGCCCCCCACAGATCAGGTCACCCCGCCTCTCCGCCACTCCCAGGGACCTGGGCTCCCCAGCACTTGCCAGAAGCCTTGATGGCCCGGGTGGCCGCCGAGTGCCCCAGCTCCAGGGACTGGATGAAGATCTCCGTGGTCTTTTCCCCAGTGATGAAGGTCAGCTGGAGGGGCACAGGCACCACAGTGAAGCACCCCCTCCCCAGGCTGCTCAGAGGCAGACGCAAGGCTGCCGTGAGTGGGCGGGCCCAGTCGAGGCTGCAAGGGCCTCTGAGAGCTCTAGGGGAGCTGGGCTAGGAGGATCTTGGGGTCGGCTGATGGGCGGGACCACGTACCTCCGTCTGGTAGACCTGCAGCAGCACCGGGCGGGCGGCGAAGCGGCAGTAATAGAGCAGCATGTCCGCCAGGATGGGCAGCTGGGCTGGGGAGCCCACCAGGGGCTGTGACTCAGGCTTCATCGACTGCTGTGGGGGGGTGGGTGGGGGTGGGGAAGGGGGCGGGGGTGGCAGTGATGAAACAGGGCACGAGTGAGGAGAGGGTGAGAGAAAGAGGTGGGAAGCAGAGAGGCAGCGATGCAGGCAGGCGGAGGAGAGACAGCGAGACGCGCACGGGGTAATACGGGAGACAGCGGGATGAGCCGTGCAGAGGTCTACGACCAGGGTGGGGGAGATGGGCAGGTGGCCTGGAGAAACGGCAAGGCAGCGCTCCCCTCCCTCCCTCTGCCCCTACACGTCCCCTGCCCCACATGAGGAACTGAGAAAGGTGGCTAAAACGAAGGTCTCTGGAACCCAGGTCAGGCCACACACTTTGGAGGACCCTCCCTCATGATGGGCACACCCCTAGCCCCTGCCCCCCACCCCCTCTTGTGTTCAGATTTGGCCCTATCCCTAGCTTCCCCTCCCTGATCTTTTCCAAGTCTAGCTGGTTACCCCAAGCCCCTGGCCTTCCAGCTATATGAAGCCAGTGCCCTCTCAGCGAGCCCCTCTGCTCCCAGCGCCCAGGGCCGCTCACCTGGCACAGGACCTCCGTGGGCAGGTGCATGAGGCCCAGCACGTTGCGCTCGTACCAGGGGTCGAGCATACCGAGGTAGTGGGAGATGTAGTTGGTGCTCTCCTCCCAGGGCACGGAGCTCAGCTGCTGGGACAAGAGGAAGGGTCACTTCCAGGTCCCAAAGGCCTGCCCAGCACAGACAGGCTCCGGCCCCCAGCAGAGTTTCTCTTGCACTGGGAAAGGGCTGACCACTTTTGACAGACGTCACAGCCAAGGGCAGGGCTGGGGGGCGACCCGTGGGAGCCAGGGCCAGGCATAGACCCAGATAAATCCCTGACGTGGAGTCCATTCAGGCTCCGGTGACCCCGCAGCATCCCTGGCTACATTTTTACCGGGACTAACCGCCTCTTATCTCTCCTGGAGGAGGGCCCGGCTGTGGGTTTGAATTCACGTGAGCGCAGCAGCCCCAGCCCGGTGTGTAAAGCACACCTAAAACCCCACCAGTTGCCTCCAGCCAACGCGGCCTCGCGATGCCCCCTGGCGAGTCAGAGCAGAACTGCGCTGCCCAGGGTGTTCCCAGACGGCTTTTGTGGAAATGGATTGTCCGGGCTTTCTCCCCAGGTGCCTCTGGGAAGACTTGAACCTCCAGCCACGCTGGGGAACGGTTCGCAGTGGCTCGGGGCCCCAGAAACATCGGTGATTGGTGACTGCCCCTTTGGATCTGGGCTTGGGACCTACTGCGGGGCCGGGGTGCCGCGGGGAGTCGGTGTGGGGTGGGGGCGTCTGGCTCCGAGGGGCGGGGCAGCCAGTGGGTGAGGTCCCCTGGCCCCGCTTGGCCGGCACGTAGAAGAACTGCAGCTTGAAGAAGCGGGTGAGCAGCGGGCGATTGTTCTCCAGCCGCCTGGCACGGGGAGAGGGAGGTGGTGGGATGAGAAACTGTTGCCCGTGCTCCGAAGCCTCTGGTCCCGCACGCCCCCAGCCCCGGGGCCCCGCGCCTCTTACCGCAGGTTGCTGTACGCCCGGGCCACTTTGCCCGAAATCCGATCAGAGCCAAAGACTACCACCCGGAGCGTGGAGGGCTTGGAGTCCTCGTCCCCACTGAGGAAGGGCCGGCGGCGCTGGTGGCGGGAGGCGGGGGCCAGGAGCCAGCTGGGCAGCTGGACATTGAGCTTGGACTGGGGCAGGGAGCGGGAGCGCTGGGGCCGGGTGGTCGGCGGGCCCAGGCTGTCCAGGGGGCTGCAGAGGCTCCCGGCGCGGCGCAGCGGGAGCCCGGCGTCGTCCCCGCTGCCCTCGGGCCCCCTCGAGTCCCTCCGCAGCATCAGCTGCCCGGTGCTCTTGAAGAGCTTATAGATCCGGTTGAACTTCGGTCCCGACCGACGCTGGGCCCTGCGCTCCTGGCTGCCAGGTTTTGGGGGCCACTCGGGGAAGCCCTCCTCATTGTCCTCCACGTAGCCGCTGTCCATGCCGTCCGAGAGGCCCGAGACGAAGGAGGTCAGCAGCTGGCCGGACAGGGCAGGCCCGGAGGCCTGGGAGGAGGCCAGGGACAGAGTGGAGTCTCGCGAGGCCGCTGAACTGGTGGAGAGCAGGGAGTCCCTCTCCACACAATGCCCGTCTGTGTCCCCATCCTCCTCGGCCTCTTCTCCTTCCTCCTCCTCCTCCTCCTCCTCCTCGTCCCCCACCACCCCGGCCTGGAGCAGTTCCTGTTCCTTGAGCAGAATCTCCTGCAGGATGTCTGCAGAGAAGCGGGGGAGGTGTTACCAGACTGTCCCAGGCTCTGCTTGCCCTCGTGGGGACCAGCTTGGACAGAACATACCCGAGAAGGAGGGGAGGGCGGGGAGAAGGAGGACAGAGACTGGCTAGGTGTGTGGCACTAACACCCGCTGCACTTGGAGCCTGCCCAGGTGGGACGGTTCACGCCGGGAGTGGGAGCTACAGGCCTGGAATGGGACTGAGAGCCCCACCGGGGCAGCGACACCCACCCCTGGCCCAGCAGCCGCTTACCAAAGCTGTCCTGATTCCAGCTGTACGTGTAGCACCTGGCCACGGGGATGGGGATGGTGTGGAGCTTGCCTGGGTTTTCAGTGTCTATGGGAACAGGGTGGGCAAGAGTGGGTGTCTCAAGGAGATGGGGGGTCCTTGTCTCACAGGCCACAGCTGGATGGGTGGGGCTGGGGGCTGGGTTGGAAGCGATGAGGCAGCCGGGCTTCCAGCTGGGTGAGATGGCCTGTGTTTGTTTGGGGGGGGGGGGTTGCTTTTTTCTCCCTCAAGCACGCCAACCATCTAGTCACCAGTGTCCCTGCCTAGCCGTGTGAATGTGGCCCACCCACAGCCTCTGAGCCTCTGTGTCCATGCCAGAGTCGGGCGATGTCACCTCACGGCCACCTGTGTATGCTGCAGTGGCACTGTGCTCCTCCCAAGGGTCGTGATCAAGGGCAGCTTTCCCAGCGCCTTTCTGCAGAGGCACTTCTGCGTGGCCTTGACCCTCTGGGCTTCTGTGTAGCAGCTGAGTGTGGTAACTAGGTGGAACCACCTAGAAATGCCGTCAGCATTGGGACAAGGGCACGTCTGACCTGTGGCCGTCCAGTCTGGCTCACAGCAGTGGTGGAGCCGAGAGTGGAACAGTCTCCTGGAGCTTCCAGGGCTCTCGCTGGGACAGGCAGATGCACCTCTCTTTAGCAGAGCAGCCGGCGGGTTGGGAGCGCCCACTTTCTGGGCTGGCAGTTCAGCACTTAACCACAGCGCCATGAGGACTCCCTCAGTAGGGTGGCACCAAAGCCACTGCCAGCAAGTCAATTAGGTCTCATGGGGACGCTGTAGCAGGAAGTCAAAACTGCTCCCCCGGGCTTCATGAACCGTATGTCTGTCTGGGATTCACAGCCTCATCCTTTTCCCCTCAGAGCAGCCAGTGGGTTTGAACCCTCAACCTTGTGGTTAGCAGGCCAATGTCTAACCCACCCTGCCACCAGGGTTCCTCAAGATTGTGATTACAAGAAACTCCAACCAAACTCCCTGCCATCGAGTCGCTGAGAACTCATCGTGACCCGACACGACAGGGCAGGACTGTCCCTGTGGGTTCTGAGACCGTCACTTTTCGCAGGAGTAGAAAGTTTCGCCTTTCTCCCGCAGAGTGCCTGCTGGTTTCGAACTGCTGACTTTGTGGTTTAGCAGCTCAATACAGAACCATGATGCCACTGCTGCTGGGGTTCCTCGAGTATTGTGATAGGACTGCTAGGTGCTTTCCAGGATTGGTCCCCCTTCTGTGGTAACAGAGGGTGTTTTCGGGGTTTTTTTTTTTTTGGGAGGGGGTGCATCACTGCCCTCTGGTGGTCGTGGGAGCTACCCAGTGCTGTTCCTGAGAGCCCCGGCTGGATTTGAACTGCCAAGCCCGTGGGCCACAGTCCCGCACTCAACCACGACCCGGTTCTCTGGGGACTGCGTATGGCCACAGGACCAAGTGCTGTGGCCATGTGACTGGTGTGTGCATTCTTTCGAGTTACAACACCCGCCCCCTTTCTCTCTATGCATGCTCCCTTCCCCTTGTCCCACAAGTTGGAATGTGACGGCCACCCGTCCTAACTCTGCAGGTGAGAACCCCGCTCCAGAGGCTGGTAGAGCAAGCCGATGTTACCGAACCTGGGTCCCGGCATGATGAGGTGGAGCAGGGCCGCCAGGCACGCCTGGAGCCCTGGCCTTGGGAGCAAGAGCAGGCGTGGAGGAAGTCAGGCAGAGCCCCTCCTAAGAAGCTCACCTAAGATGCCAGAGAAGCCGGCCTTTTCTCCCACTGCCCACAGCTTGGTCCTGAGCCACTGCCGGGCCTCAGCTGCCTCTCCGACGCCAGATGCCAGCTCTTGTGCTTCTGCGGTCTCCGTGAAGATATCTTCCAGCTCTTCCAGGGTCTTGGACTGAAAGCCCAGAAGAAGCCAGGGTTTGCTCTTCTGTCTGACGACTCACCTGTATCTACCTCCGAGGGGCTTACTGTCATCGGACCCCTCCCAGGTCTCCTCGCCCACCTCCACCCAGATGGCCAGGGACCCAGCTCTCTTCCCCTCTCCCTATGCCCCCAAAATGGTCCTGAGAAGAAGGACTTCAGAGCTCATCCCTGCTCCCAGAGACGGGAAGGGACTTGCCCCGGGCCACAGACTGGACCTGCCAGTAAGCCAGAACAAGAACTCGGAATTTCAAACCATCCTCTCCCTCCTCCAGCCTACACCATCTTCAGAGGCACCAGTCATGGGTGCCCCATGGTGCCAGCACATAGAAACCCTCTCAGTGGCCCACCACGTTCCCTGGAGACTGACCCCGGGGTGGGGCAGAGACATGCTCTGCGGGGGAGAGCAGGACTCGGCATCAGGGCTCCCAAGATGTACCTGCAGCCTGCAATGGAGGCCCTGGAGGTCGCAGCGGGCCCCGAAGGTGGCCTGGAAGGCGTGCAGGAGCAGAGTGATGTAGGCTCCATGAGGCGAGGGTTCAGGCGTGCTCAGCTTGTTGGCCACGGCCAGGAACTCGGCTTGTACCTCCAGGGGGTTCAGCAACAGCACAGTGCTGGGGGCATAGACGGCAAGGCTATGGACATGTCAGGGTGATGGTGGGGGGGGGGTGATAACAGCACACTAGCACATGGGCCTGCACCCTCACACCTGATGGTACTCAGCCTTGGAGAGAGTGTGTGTGTGCATGTGTGTGTGTGTGTGCGTGTGTGTGTGTGTGTGTGTGTGTGAACCCTGCCATGGATCTGGGGCTCCCACTGTCATCCGTGGCCTTCTGCAAACCGAGTGTTCCCAATGTAAGTGCCGAGGCCATTCCCTCTGTTGGATTGGGATTTTATTTACAACCCTTGGATCATGCAGGCTGATGTCCTTGTGGGCCTAGTTGGCACGGCCATCAAAATAACAAGCGCAGGAAGATGTCCTCAGAGAGACACCCTACAAGGGATAGCCTGCTCTTCCTGGTGGTGAGAAAGTCAACTCAAAAGCTAAGTAGACACAAGTGTCTTCAAGAAGAGCAGCAATGCCTGCTGATAAGACTCCCCTTTACCTTGACCCGTGACTTTAAGCCTACTGCTCACAGAATGCAAGATCACTGGAACAAGGGATAGTGATTTGAAGCCCAGTGGCCTTTTTCTGGGAGTGGAGGAGAGGCAGTCTCACACCGCGTGTGCTCTGTTCCTCCAGCAAGGCTCTGGGCGTGGGGTGACCTTGGCTTGAGGGAGGGGTGCTCCTTCAGGACTTCACCACTCAGAAGAGACTCCTTTTCCAGATTTACCCAAAGCTGCCCTCTGGCTTTGTGTGAGGGGGCTGCTGTGGACAATCTCCAGCATGCCCAAATGTGACGAGAAGAGTGAGCCCTCAGGTATCCGGGACTCGGTGAATGGTTGGCCACACGTGGTCCTTCCCCCATTCTCGTGCCACCCCCTTTCAGGGCTGGGCGATCCTGAAGCAAATTCCCCCTACCACGTCATTCTCGCCGTAAATACCTCGGCGCACGAATGGGTGCTCACACATTCTGTCTCTCAACACACATGCGCATAAAATTCTCGGCTGCTTTTAAGCACGGCGCAAACAAGTGCTGTGACAGGAACCATTTCCTCCCGTCTCCATCCCAGAGCTGAGCTTCCGGGGTCCAGGGATGGAGACAGCACCCTATCCCAGCTGAGTCCCCATCACTTGGGTGGAAACTACATCTAATTTCTCCGTGTGTAAGAAAAGGTGCGAGGAGCTCACCTGGGCAGCCCCCCATGGAGTCCTTGTGAACCCCGGGGTGCATTCTCTCCATGGACAGACAGATGGCTAGAAAGACAGGTGTGTGCTGCATACTGCTGGGCACTGACCCCACCCGAGGACGAGACCAGCAAGCCAGTTCCCGCCTCACAGCTTGGCATCTTTTCTCTCAAGAAGAGGTTGCTGTCACTTCCCATTCAGACATACTGAAATCGAGCCCGTCTCCCAATCCCTAGCTCGTCCTGCTAACTCCCATCTGCCTCAGTTTCCTTCTCTGAAAAGGACCTTCCTCCTGGAGCGATCGCAAGGATTAAACTTATTAACAACACACGTGACGGTGCCGGGGGAATACAGGGAACGCACAAGATTATGCCCCGGTTTGTCTGCCTCAGCCCCTCAAAACACCAAACTCGCCACCATCACATCATTTCTGGCTCGTAGCGACATGACTGAACCAGGGCAGAATTCCCCCTGGGTTTCCAAGGCTGTCAATCAACTAGAGAGCCAAAAGCTTCTTCTTTCTCCGTTGGAGCAGCTGGTGGATTTGAACCCTGAGCCTTGGGGTTACCAGCCCAGCACATAGCCCACAACGCCACTGGAACACCTTCCTTAGCTCCCTGAGGGTCTTATTAGTCATTGAACCGGAAGGAAGCACAGGATTTTGGGGTCCTTTTCTGCCTTTCACAAAATCCACCGCCGATGGTGGGGGTTTTTGATCTTTGTCTTTGGCATATGCTTAAGTAGAACAGTGGTTCTCAACCTTCCTCATGCCGTGACACTTTCATACAGTTCCTCGTGTTGCGGGACTCCCCAACCAAAAATTTATTTTTGTGGCTACTTCATAACAGTCACCGTGCTACTGTGATGAATCGGGCGACCCCTGTGAAAGGATGAGAACGGCGAACCTAGCAGGAACTGAAGGAATATCTGCTTAGTGATGTGTCATGAGATCCAGGGGCTTAGGAGGGAGAGGGATGAGGATGATGGTCATTTCTGAGCCCACAGAGACCAGGATGTTGCCTTAGCTGCTTCTGAATGGATGGTGTTCTCTCCAGAAGTTTCCAAACGGCTGGCTGCACTCCTTGGTAGGTCAGAAATCGATGTGAATCATAACCAGAATTGCTTTTTAAACACTGGAAGGGACTAGGGCAGAGCTCACCCTAGGTGATCAGGGGAAGTTTCATTTCATGAGATTGTTTCAGATGTTGAGTGTATGTATATGTCAGGCTCATAGGTGAAAGGTTGGGGGTTTTTGTTTGCTTTTAATTTTTTTTTTTAATTGTAGGCCTCAGTCAAAAAAAAGTTTAGAAAGCACTGCAAGAAAAAAAAATGTGGAAAGATCCTGGAATTTCCAGTAAGGCTGAGGCTCCAGACATTGATTCGCTGTGTGATTTCAAGGGAAGTGACTGGACCTCTCTGATCTCTAATTTTCCCATCTGCAAAACGGAGAAAAGGGAGGAACCATGGACTTAGCATATGGCACAATGCTGGTGACGTGGTGAGTTGGGCTTGCTAATCCTTTTTTTCTTTTAAAGTCTCAGATCCCTTTAAGAACCTCCACCCTTGGTGCAAGAAAAAGAAACCTGCACACAAACTAGCCGCCTGACTCCTGGTGTGAGGCTGATTAGTCCAGGGACCTGGGTTATGCATCCTGGGGCAGGAGTGCAGTGAATGAAGGTGGTGCTGTTACCTCCTATCAAACCGACTCCAACCTGGGACGTCCCCAAGCACCACAGAGAGCTTGCTGCCTGCCGGATCCTAGGCCATCCCGAGCACTGGCTGTGGGTCAGAGTCTATTGTGAGCCCCGGGGTTTTGACGGACTGATTTTGGAAAGTAGATCATCAGGCCTTTCTTCCCGGTCCTTCTCAGTCTGGCAGTACCATCGAAACCCGTTCAGCATCCTAGCAGCACCCAACCCTCCATGGCGGAGGCAGGTGGTGGTCGCACCGAGGTGCATTGGCCAGGAACTCAGCTCGACGCTGTCACGTGGGAGGTGAGCATTCTACCACAGAACCACCCACGGCCCCCCAGTGACATGATGGTGACATGATGGTAACAGAGCTGGGGCCAGGGTGAGAGGAAGTACAGTGATGAAGGGGAAGGAAGTGAAGGTGCACCCTACCCCCGCCCCCTTAAGACTGCCTCTCAGCCTTCCCCACCCTTCCTCCCATCTCCTTTCCCGGGAACACTCACATGGTGGAACTTCGGTGACTCCTTGTGGGCAGGCCCTGCTCAGCCCTCACCAGCCTCTGGTAGGAGATCCCTGCGGGGCAAAAGAAGTGAGCCCGTGGGTTAACCTGTCATTTCTCGAGCCTCGTGGGAAGCCAGGCACCAGGTAACTCACCTGAGGGGTAAAGCCTCTGCATGTGGTTCCTGAGAGAGAACCCGGGAGAAGGAGAGGTGATCTTGGGATAGCTCCCAGGTATCTGGCATTTCGTTTTATCTATTCCTCATCAGGAACAACCCTATCCCTCACCACCCCACCATCCCCCCGCTTTTTTAAACCTCGGCCTCCAATGCCACAATTCTGTCCTGAATCTCATTCCTCACTTTGTTCCCCCCTCTACCCAATCGCCCTCCAGGTCACTCTCCCGAGGTCCAATTCTTAAGCTCAGGGCAGACTGGGTAAGAGAGAACTGGGTTTAAGGGAGACACTCAGGAAAGAAGCGACTTCGGTTCCTACCTGACTCTTCTGTGTAGTTCCGGGTACAATGCTGGGCCTCAGGCCCCCTTGAGAGCGGTAGAATAAACTGCTGGCCTCCAAGCCCTTTCAAAGTTCTACACACCCTGTAAAGGTTTGCTCCCTGACACGTCCAGCCAAGGCACTCTGGGAGCTGGCTGAATGTCCCCAGGTTCCTCTTACTGCTCCCGCCTCACTCTCCTGCTCCCCGGCACCCTCTCACATCCCTCGAACCCAGCTCTGTCTCTGCACAACCAGGGAGTGAGGGCTCCCATGTTTCCCCACCTCACTGCCCTTAATTCCCACTGATCCTGGCAGGCGACTGACAGCTTGACAGACCCTTTGAATCCAAGCATGCTGAGAATAAGCCATTCTTCGGTGGCAGACATTATTGGGAATACCCACTTGGGAAGCCAGGCTGGGCTGACAGGGGCCAGAGCCAGATGACGGGTGTCTCTATAGGACCATCACCTGGGACTAGGTAGGAGCTGGAAGAAGAAAGGAATCTCTTTGGTGAGACTCAGACCCAAAGGTGGGCTTTAGGGACGGAACTGGAATACCCAAGGAAGTATTTCAACAGGGCTGCTGAAGCACTGGAAGCACTCAGTGTTCTATGTCAGGACATTTGGAAGACGGTTACTTGGTGAACTAACTGGAAGAGATCCATAATTATACCCATTCCAAACAAAGGTGACTCAGCAGGATGCTCAAATTAGAGGACAATATCATTCATGGCGCATGCAAGTGAAATGTTGCTGAAAACCGTCCAACAATGGTGTGGCAGGACCCTGACAGGGAGCTTCCAGAGGTGCAGGCTGGGTTCAGAAGAGGACCTGGACCAAGGGCTATCATTGCTGATGTCAGCTAGGTCTTGGCTAAAAGCAGAGAATACCCAAAAGATGTTTTACTTATGTTTCATTGCTTATGCAAAGGCATTTGACTGTGTGGACCATAACAAACTATGGACAGTCTTGAGAAGAACGGGCATTGCAGAGCACTAGCTTGTGCTCATGTGGAACTTATCCATGGATCAAGAGGCGGTCGCTCCACCAGAACAAGGGAATAAAGCAGGACTTAAACTCTGGAGGGATGTGTGTCCCGGCTGGACCCTCTCACCACACTATTGGCTCTGTAATGCTGAGCAAGTGATAGGAGGGGCTAGAATATGCAAAGTTTGCAGGATCAGGGTGGGAGGAAGGCTTCTGAACGCCCTGTGGCGTTCCTCAAAGCGGGGAGAACTTCAAGTACTTGCGGATGAAGATCAAAGACTGCAGCCTTTAGTCTGGATGACAACTCAACCCAAAGACCCCCATCCTCACAAGTGGACCAGTAGGTAACATCATGGCTGACGTTGCCAAGGACTTCACATTGCTCAGCAGCTATAACCGATGCTCATTGGAGGAGCAGTCAAGAAATGAGCTTGGGCAAATCTGCTCGACAAGACCCCAGTGAAGTGTTGAAGAGCAAGACTGGTACGCTGAGGACTTCGGTACGCCGGACGCACGCCAGGGTATTTTCAGTCGTCTCGCATGCGTGTGAAAGCTGGACGTCGGTGAAGGAAGCGCGAAGGTAAACCGAGGCACGCGAGGGGTGGTGCTGGCAGGGACGATTGCGAGGCCCACGACGGACTGCTGCAGGAGCGAGCAAGTTTGTCTCGGAAGAAGCACAGCCAGGGCGCTTTCCATAGCTGGGAGGGCGAGGCGCGTCTCACGCTCTTTTTCAGACGTGCCCTCAGGAGAGACCCGTCTCTGGAGAAAGGACATCATGCCTGCCCAAGCAGAGGGGCAGCAAAAAAGCAAAGGCCCTCGACAAGCGAGGCGGACACAGCAGATGCAACAATGGACTCAAACATCGGAAGAGCTGTGAGGGCGCAGCGCCGGGGGTGTCTCCTTCGGTGGCAGGTCGGGCGGCTGTGGGTGGGAGGGGACTCGGAGGGAGTTGTTTGGCTGGCGATGGATGTCCAGGATACCAAACGTCACCAAGAGGAGTTTGTGATCGACAGATGGAACACCCCAGGCCAATCCTAAGACAATCGTCCATTTTTTCCATCTTGGACCGCACTGCCTATCATGAGGTGTGACTTCGGGAAGCAGGGAGGGAATGGATTGATGCAGCTGGGTCTGAGCTGGGAGCAGATCAGAGAATACAGTGCCATGTGAAGAGAGGTCTCGCTCAGCGAAGCTGACTCCTCTGAGCTGGGCCGAGACCCTGCATTACCCACCCCTCAGTTGCTGGTGTTCTCTGTGACGTCAGAAATCCCTCCCACGTCCCTGCAAGACAGTGGAGTGTGCACCTTCAGTCCAGGGTCCCCTCAACGCCACAGGGAGTTGGAAGGGGCTGATGGAAACCTCTGTCCCCTGGGTCTTAGATCACCCCCTTCTTCGGTCCCCTTAGCAGAAGGGAACAACCTGCTCTGACTGGTGCAGGGCTGAACATCAACAGAAAAATGTGCCTGTGTTGGTTTCTAGCAAGCACGAAGTCAAAAGGCAGTGACTTCATTCGCAATGGGACTGGACCCTTGCGCTCCATCGGGTTTGCGTTGGCTGTTTGGGGGAGTCAACTGCCAGGCCTTTCTTCCGACTCTGTCTCAGCCAGGAAGCTCCACTGAAGCCTCTTCAGCATCATAGCCACGAGTGAGCCTCCCCTGACAAGATGGGTGGAGATGGTCTTAAGGGGAACACTGTCCGGGAGCCAAGCCGGGCTCACCTGCATGGACGGTAGAGATTCCATCACTGAACTTCCACAGCCCCCGGGGAGTCAAGAGGACCCGGCCTATAGGGGTGAGGCTTGGGCACAGGACACCAAGCAATCATGAGGAAGTTCAGTTCCTTGCTTTGACAAGTTGAACCCCATCTACTTCACCCCTGTAAGCGCCAAGTACTTGGCACGCTGGGGCTGCTCATCACAAGGTTGGCAGTTGGACACCACCAGGGAGTGCACAGGAGGAAGGCTGTAAAGGCTTACAGTCTCAGAAACCCACAGGGGTGGTTCTACCCTGCCCTCTGGGGTCACTGCGAAGTGGAATTGACGCGATGGCGGTGAGAGGGACACACGGACAGGACACACAGACGTTAGGCTGTTGTGAGAGTCTTGGACAGAGTGAGGTAAGTCAACTCTTTTCCTTGCTCAAGTCGTCACGTGTACACCCAGAGATGACGGAGCTAATGAGAAGTGGGGGAGGAATCCCAGGTCTTCCAAAATGAGCCCCTTAGGGGTTGCGATTTATGGTCGTTCAACGGCTCTGACTCTGACGACACACCGCGAGTGAGTGACCTCACGCACGACAGAAGGAGATGCAGCCTGGGCCACACCTTCATTGGGAGCCGGGGATATCTGAGTCCATTGTTGAACTGATTATGCCCCTCCATCTCAATAAGGGCTTCCCTCATTCTCAACGGAACCTCTGCTTTTCCAAGCGCGGGGACCGTGGTTGGCCATGAGTCTTTCCTGATAACATGTCCCAAGCAAGCAGGATGAAGGCCTAGCATCATTGCTTTCACGAAGCCTCCTGGTCAAGGTCTTCTGAGACCCGTTGGTTCCTTCTTCTGGCGGACAGGGGCATATTCAAGACTCCTCAGCTACACAGCCATCAAATGCCTCCATTCTTCAGTCTCCCTTCTTCGTCGCTAGCTGGTCTTTGTCCTCCCGAGAGGTCCAGACTCCTCCTCACGCAGGGTTTCCAAATGTGGGGAAGGGATTTTATAAAGATCATCCCTCCACCCCTGAGGGACTGTGGCCTGGGCGAGATGTGATCACGGAGGCCTGTGTGCTCTGAAAATTGTAGAGGAACTCACACATGGACGCTGCCCTCCGTGCTCCTCAAGATGGTCAGTTAATTGATTCAAATATGGCCCTGGGTATACATGCAGAGTCAACATATTTAGTAAACACTTGGGCTGAGCCCCAAGAAAGATGAGGAAGGCGGGACCGGCAGCATCAACAGGAGGTTTCCTGTCACCCCCCGGAGTGGAGGGGGAGGTGGTGGGCCACCCTCTAGGGAGGGGGTCAGGAAGAAGGAGGAGGCTCACGGGGCTTGATAACTAGACTGGTTTCCTCTGCCACCCAGCCACATCAAAGCAAGATGAACTGCTTCTCTTGTTGCCATGGCACCAGGTCCTAGGACTCCCTGGGGTACAGCACTCAGCTCCCCAAGTCCCCGTCTAGGACCCGTCTCTTTCAGAACCCCCCAAATGGTGCTTCTCAAACAGGGGGTCACAGCTCACCGGTGGATTGTGAAATGCATGCTGTTTAGTTGACCCCGTCACATGTCAGAGCAGAGCTGGATTCTGGGAGTTTTCCATTGGAGGTGGCTTTTTTTGGAAGTAGATGAAAGCGCTCTTTTCCCTTAAGTGCCTGTGGGTAGGCTGGAAGGGCCATCCTTTGGGGCAGCACGTTAACAGTGCGCTCAGCCCCAGAGGGCTGTGCTGGGTTCAGTCTTCCCTCCCCATCCCAGTGCTGTGGATGGGCTTGACAAGAACGCTTCGTGAGTTGGGCACGTTCATTTTCAGTCGCAAATCCTTTTCTTAGATTGTCATTTTATCTTGTTTCTCAATGATTTCTCTTTAAAAAAATTTTTTTTTATTTATCTATTGGGGGGGGGGGGCATCACTGCCTTCTGGTGGAAGTGGGAGGCCCAGTCTTGCTCCTGGAGAGCTGCTGCTGGATTTGAACTGCCAAGCCAGTGGGCCGCAATCCTGCACTCAACCACTACGCCACCGGGGCTCAGCCCTGCCATTTTATCTTATACTTGTTTTCCCCACCTTGTCCTACAAAAAAGCCTTTTGAAAAAAGCAAACAAACAAAACAATATCAAGAACTCTGAAGTTAAGGTCAGCATGACGCCTTATACCAACTTCTCTGAGAGGCAGGCATTCTGACTCCGCTATCACAGCCAAGCACGCTGAGCCCCAGAAAAGTTAGTTCACTGGCTCACCCATGGCCCACCAGCTGGTGGGCAGAAGAACCACCATTTCAAGCCAGGGTGGTCTGCTGTCAAGTACTGGCAACCAGCTAGTCTTTGGCCTCCCCTCCACTCTCCTCTCCCCTGTCCTCTTGTTCCTCTTCTCTCTCCTCCCCCTTCCCTTTGACCCCTTTCCTTTATCTCCCCTTCTCTGTCCTCTCCCCTCCTCTCTCTTTGAGCCCACATTCCCTGGCTTCCATCCAGCCATCTGCCATGATCTGATCAGGGTCCAAAAATCTTCGGAAATAAGGTCAAAGCCCCAAATAAACAAACAACAGCAACAACAACAAAAACTCAAGTTTATAACATATGGCACCTTTGGGGGGAAAAATCATTCTAACCCATTTTTCGATTAAATTCAGCTGGAATGAAAACCAGACTCACTGCGATTCTGACTCACAGGGACGCTGTGGGGCAGACTAGAAGTGCCCCCTGGGAGTTCCCAAGGTGTACACCTTTACAGGTGCAAGTAGCCTCGCCTTTCCCCCGAGGAGTGGCCGAGGGGTTCCAACTGCTGGCCTCGTGGCTGGCAGCCTGCCGATGCATAGCCCACCGCACCACCAGAGATCCTCGAAGGTCAGGCAGAAGAAAGCGATGTGTCTGATTTACAATTTGCTGCTAACTGGGCCTCAGGCTTCAGAAAGTATGAGGGGGAGCGTGACCCATTGTAAGTGTCTGGCAGAAAAGACAGCTACGTTACAACCTCATTCCCTCATACAGGAACTCGTTTGTGGCTACCTGAAAAGAGAGAGGTTCAAGTCCACCTAGACGGCACTCCGAAGAAAGGCCTGGTGATCTCGTTTCAAAAATATCAGCCACTCGCGCATGATGGTGGGGGAAGAAGGAAGGTAAAAGGAAACAAAGGAATGATCAAGGAAGCAAAGCTACGGACAGAGATATCAGCAGAGGTGTGCAACATCGTTACTTATAGAAATATATTAATTCATTAAGATAGAGGCACTGGCCTAGGTCCGTATGTTTATATGACAATACAGCCTCTGCTCAAGCCCTTCCTCAACACAAGAACACTTTGTGCTAACATCCTGGCATTCTGTGATGCTCACCTTCCTGGCATGATCGCTGAAGACAAAATGGGTGCACAAACAAATGTGGTGGAGAAAGCGGATGGTGCCCGGCTATCAAAAGATAGAGCCTCTCAGATCTTAAAGGCTTGAAGTTAAATAATCAGTCATCTGGAAGAGAAGCAACAAGCCCACATGGAAGAAAGACATCAGCCTGTATGATCATGAGGTGTCGATGGGTCAGGTCACAGGCATCAGAAGACCCAAACAAACAAACAAATAAACTTATTGTTGAGAACAAGGGAAGTCAGAGCAGAGACCCAAAACCCATCTGTAGAAAATGGGACATCCCCTCACAGAAGGGTCATAAGGAAGGGATGAATCAACCAGGGTGAAGAATCGCACCGATGCAACACATACTATTCCCCCGGCTCCTCGAGGCTTCCTCACCCGCCACTATCATGACTGCAGCCCTGCCTTTCACTGGGGACTAGACAGAAGCTTGTACAGATGAGAACTCAGAACACATGGAATCCAGGTCAGATAAACCCCTCAGGAACAGAAATGGGAGTATCAAAACCAGGAGGGTGGGGGGAAGGCAGAGGGAGTAGGGGAGGAAAGGAGGAAGGGAACCACGGTGGGGAAAGGAGACAGCCATCAGTGTAAGATATGAAAATAATAATCATTTACAATTTATCAAGGGGTCACAAAGGTGAGAGGGGGAAAGGAGAGTTAAAAGAGGAGCTGACACCAAGGCCTCAAACAATGTAAATGTTTAGAAAATCATGATGACAACATATGTGTTTGTCACAATTGATCCAATTGATGTATGGATTGATGCTTGATCCAATTGATGTATGGGTTATTCTAAGAGCCGTAAGAGTCCCCAGTAAAATAATCTTTAAAAATATATGTATCAACCTCCACACTGACACACCTGGGTCTTCATGAGTTGGAATGAACTTGACAGTTATTTGGTTTTTAAAAAACAGCTACTAGCTAGTTCTGTTTCAAGCTTACAATCTTGTTTCCAAACTCAAACCCAATCCTCTGCTGTAGACGTTCTGAGACAAATCTTGACGGGAACACATGGCCTCATCTTTTCTCCTTCTGAGCAGCTGGTAGGTTTGAACCGACAACCTTGCAGTTAGCAAGCCAACACAACCTCCAGCACCATCCAGTATTCTCCCTCGCCCTCACCCCGCTCCTCACGGCCTGTGCGCACCCAGCCACCACCCCCGGTGTACCCTGGGAAGAGAGACTCTATGGCTGGGACCCAGAGCCCAAGCAGAGAGGAGCAGGAGGACTCAAGGTGAGGGGAGTCATCGTCAAAGAAACCGGGAGAAAACTGGCAGCATCCTGACCCAGCGCTCGGGTCGCCACCTGCACGCGTACCTGGGGCCTTGAGTTCAGCGTCGATGAAGGTGAGGAGTTCCTGGCAGATGCTGCAGTAAGGAACGGGCCAGGTCAGGAACCGGTGGTAGGTTCTGGCTGCCTTCAGAAGCAGATCCGAGTCGGGCGGGAAATGCGGCGTCTGGGAGGGAGAGAGCAGCAACCAGAGAGGTCTGGATGAGAGAACGGTCGCTGATAAACTAGAGCAGACCCTGCTCCTCTTCTGGAAGGTTCCATGAAGGACACCTATTTTCGAGCAGTAGATGGTTCCAAGACCAGGCCAGGAAAAACTGGAAGCCACCCACAGAGACCAAGTTACAAAAGTCACCCTAAGAGCTTCGTCCTCACTGAACCTTATGACTACTTATTTTTGGTAAAGGCCTTCAATACCTAAGTCACCTTTATTTAAAGAACCTCAGCAAAGTGGGAGGCTTATTCTTTGAGGGTGGATTGATGTTATGTAAACGGAGTCATTTAGCACCACCAGTCTGGTGAATTAGGGGGCAAGGTCCCATTGGGGGAAGTCACTGAAGCACAAAATGAAGTGGACTATACATCTCTTCGTGGCTGCTGACAAGAAGGTGATGCCCCTTTCCATGCGGAAGACCAGAGATGCCAGACACAGTGGAGTCTCCAAGGAGCTCCCAGAGGTCTTTTAGGATGGCTGCTCTGAAGGACTGAAACCATTTTGTGGGGTGAAACCCCTCTCAAGTCTCAGTACTGGACAGTGACTCTCTAGGCCCATCCCTCAAGTGCGAGGGCCGTTGTCTGACAATTCCCGGCTCGGCTCTCCTCTCCTCCCGACTCCCCCCCTCAACTCCCCCCCACAAGCCTGCCCCCGGGAACTTACACAGAGCACCGTGGAGTAGAAGAGTAGGGCCAGGGGGGCCAGCAGGTCGTAGGTGCCCCTCTCTTGGACCTGTGGGAGGACGGGGGAGGGAGGGGTGAGGAACATTCGCAGAGCGGCACTGTCTTATCCTGGTCCTTCGGTTTGCTTTTATTTTTAAAGTGAAAAGTAATGCCACAAAAGTGAAAAAAAATCACAATTCTGTTTCTTCATCCTCCGGTTCACAGCTAATGTTTTCAATGTACTCTTCATTAGGCCATTTTCCCATATGCATTTTCTTCTGTAGAATCTTAATAATATGTGAGCAGTTTTACTCCTAATGTCTTTTATATATAATATTTTAAATTAAACTTCTATTTTGCTACAGGGTGTCTAAGACTGCTTCCTAAGACTCACACACACACATACACACACATAAATTTTTTTTGGGGGGGGTGGGGGCATCACTGCCCTCTGGTGTGAGTGGGAGGCCCAGCCTTGCTTCTGGAGAGCTGCTGCTGGATTTGAACCACCAAGTCAGTGGGCCGCAGTGCCCACTCAACCACTATGCCACCGGGGCTCAGCCTCACACACTATTGTTTTTTGTTTTTCACCTGTTTGTTGTATTCTTTAATTTTGTGGAATTTTTTGATGTGCAGAAAGAGTACATGTTAGTTTCTCCTTTATGGATTTTGCTTGGCACATAAGAATCATATGCATGTTCTTATATTTTTCTTCTTTTCTTTGAAGCTGAATGTTCTTAAATTTAAATCTGCAATCCACTAGAATATCATCTGTATTGTGAGATAAGCTGGAACCCTCACTATATATTTTATCCAATGTTTAGTTGATTTCATCTAAGTTATCTTAAACCCATTTTACTGATGGCATTGTATTATAGATTTTAATTTGTTGAGGCCCTTGATAACACCCATCATTTTTACCAGCTGTACAATATTCCTTCTGCTAGAGCTTCAGAATTTTATTTGCTCCATTTAAACACTTGACATCATTTTCTTGCTCTTCTATATGTTGCTGTAATGAACATTTCAGGGCATATTCATTTTTGCTATACTTTGGATTATTATTCTTCAATAAGTAAAATCAATGGCTTAAAGATTAAAAGCACATCCATGACATTTGAAACACATTAGCAACTGCTTTCCCAAAGCATTTTTCCATGTATAATATTGTGCATGCTTGGAAGGACAAGCTTCACCACTCCCTTTGCTAGATTAGTTATCAAAATTTTTGCAAATTTGCTAGGCAAATGCTATGCCTTTATGGTATTAGTTTGTATTCATTTTATTGTAATCGAGGTTACAAATTTTTTTAAGTTCTATGTATTCTCTTGTGAGCTACATCTTCCTTTGGAAAGCAGTTAGCTAGAACCTATCCCATCACAAACACACATTGGACCAAGTGTAAGCATCTTTGGTCCAAATGCTTGGTTCATTGTGGCACTGGTAGCTGCAGAAGACACAGAGAAAGTCCCCCTTCTCTGCAGCACTTGGTAACCTCAACACATGCAAACTTTGACTTCTCCTTCTTTGTAACCTGAATAGAAGACATGTCCCCCATGCCTGCTGCTGTGTCCACGCAAAACCTTGCCCGCTAAGGTACAACAACTGGCCTCTTCCTGGCCAGACTCCACTGACCTGAGACCAGAAGAACTAGATGGTGCCCGGCCACCACTACTGACCACTCCGATGGGAATTGCTATAGAAGGTCCTGGGCATCGTGGAAGAATAACACAGGACATTTTAAATCCTAAAAAGACCTTTGCCCCTCAACAAGGTTTAGAAGGCAGGAAGGGATAGGGAAACAAGGCTGACGGGATGAGGCGGCCAGGGAGAAAATGAGAAGAGCAATGGACACTGAAGGGCTTGGTGCAGCTAATGTTACTAAATGGAACGTCCTCGGTCAATGGTCACCCAAACCACAAGAAAATGTCCGACACACACAGAAAACACGAACAAATAAACCACCCTCCCTCGTTGCTATCTGATCCTGGATTCGGGTTTCAAGTGGCCAGGTGTCCCGCTTTTGGCAGGATAGTCCTGATTTTAAACAATTTTTCCTGTGTCCTGCAGAGTTTTAAAGAAGTCCCGGTTTTTGAAAAGATTGCACGACAAGCTAGGGAATGGTGGGAGAATGGGAAGGGAATATACCCCCTTTTATCCCCCCATCCCCCCAATCAATGGTGTCCCACTTTACCAACGTTAAAATCTGGTCATTTTAGTGGAGGTTGTTTCCCTTCTCTGTGTCAGTCTGCTTGTGGTCAGCAGAAACCCAAACCTGCTGCTTAGAACATTCCAAACCATGGTGAACCCATGTGTCACTGAGTCCTGCCGCTCCATTGGGTTTTCCTGGATGTGGGATCTTGACCAAAGCAGAACTTCCAAGGCCCCGGGGTGGGGGTGGGGGGGTGACTGAATCGCCAGTCTGTAGGCTAGTCAGAGCAAACCATTTGTACCACCCTGCCCCAAACTCACTGCTGTCAAGTCTCTTACCACGGTCAGTCCTTACAAGGACAGCCTCATTTTATTCTAGGGAAGCAGCTGGTGGGTTTGAGCCAATGGTCTAGCCATTGGCAGCCCAAGGCCTAGCCCGCAATGCTACCAGGGCTCCTTCCTTCAGGTGTCTAACTCAGTCAGACTAACTCAGTTGGTAGCGCATGAGACTTTTAATCTCCGGGTCGTGGGTTCGAGCCCCAAATTGGGTGCCACTTATCAGAAGAAGCCAATTTCTGATACATACATCATGGGTTCAATGGGCGCAGTTGTACAGCGATAACTATTATTTATTATACTAAGGATATAGAGAGCATACGAGAGAGAGAGAGAAACAATAAGAGTCAGACACATTTCACCTCAGGGTAGCATGCTCACCTCCGCCAATTGGGTAGTCCACGTGGAGAGAGAGAGAGAGTGGGGGAAGGGATTACATGATGAGAGAGAAGGACCGAGAGCATCCGGCACTGAGGGGCAGGAGAGAGAGCCTCTATCCTATGTCCAATCCTATATACCCTCTGGAGCCATGCCAGGCCCCCAATTACAGGCAAGGACATACATCACAGGAAGGGGTTGTGCCATTTGCACACATTATAGGAAAGGGAGCTATCAGGGTCCCATGTGACAAGACCAGACCCCAGAGTCCTAGATGTGGCTAAACAGGTTACACTACATTAACAACAGCATGTGAATCTGCCCACAGACTTCCATGGAGGTGGACCATCATCCTAACAGCAGGGGAGTCAGCTCTGTAGTCAGATACACAAAAGTCTCAGATAACTGAGAGTTCCTGAAAGCCTAGCTAACTTAACTTCCACACCAAATGCCGGTAAATAGTTTGCTTAATATTTTGGGGTATATAATGTGGAAAAGTCCTGTCTTCATCCCACACAAACTCGCTGCCAGCATGTTGACTCAGTGACCCTCTGGGACAGGGCAGAGGTACTTCTGTGGATTTCTGGGGTTGTAACTCTTTACAAGAGTACAGAGCCTGGTCTTGCTCCCCTTTCGGATATGTGGCTTCTTGAACTGTCAACCTTGTGGTTAGCCGCCGAGCTCACTGAGCACTTGCCCTCCCCCTCGGGGATCACACCCCTTCCTGGAAACTCTGTTGTGCTTCTGTCAGCACAAACTCACAGCTTCCTGGGACCCTTCACCAGCTGGTCTGGGCACCCCAGAACTGTTGTTCCTGGGGGCCTCTCGCTCCTGCTCTGCACGTCCGTCCCTTCCCTGCCCTCACCTCTCGGGTTTTCTTCAGGATCAGTTCAAGGAGGATGAGGAAGTGGGCCGGGTCCCTGCTGACCAGCTCCTGGAGGCTCCAGCAGTTCAGACACAGCCCAGCTGGAAGGAAGAGAGAGAGATGAGTGAGGGGTCGGTTCAGGGGTCCTTTTCAGCAGCCCTGAGAAGGTGAAATAGTTAAGGTTTATTGTACCAACCTGGCTGATAAATACATGTGGGACTAATTGAGGGGTGGCAGGATAAATGGCTTGGTGAGCCTCGTCTTTCTAGTTCTCTTGTTTTGTGTTCTCTGATGGTCGGACCAGTGTACGCCTGCCTTAGCTAGTTTTCTGCCTCAGCTGGCAAGGTTCACTTCCTGTGAGACATCCCTGAGGAGAAGCCACATGGACCTACCCGGATGCCGCCCTGGGTGCTGGAGACCCCTGCCAGCTCTGAGATGCTTACACCGCCACTGGATTCAAAGACTTTCTACTCACTGGTCTGTGATGCTTCTGCATTCGGCATCATTGTGTGTGGCTTGTGAGTTTGAGGAGGGCTTTGTAGATTGGTGTCAGACAGATGGGCTAAGTTGGCCTTATGGGCTTGGACTGGACTGGGCTGGGATGCTTTCTGAATGTACACTTACCGTTTATGTATAAAACTCTCTCTTATACATATATGAATTTCCATGAATTTGTTTCCTTAGTTTACCCAGACTTAGACAGGAGGAGAGGGTAGACATGGCGGGCATCCTCGGGGTTGCCCAAGAGAGTCTTGGAGAACAGCATAGGCCAATCTGCCACCCTGACACATGACATCAAGACATAGCGGGGAGCTTCTTACATATAGAAGGGGCTTAAGAGACAGAATCTGGGCATTCCAATGGCAGTTCCCTTCGAGGCCACGGAGGCTGGCTTGATTCTGATCCCCGGGCCTCTGGAGAGCACCTGGGAAGACCTTCACCTCACCTGCCCTGGTTCCTTCTGGTGGGTATCAAGAACTCCAGATGCAGAGAAGCAGGGTAGAGGTAGCGCACACTAGAGGATAAGCCGGGAAGTCATCTGAGTTCTGGCCCAAGACACCATCTGGGACAGCCCTGGGACTTCCCTAAAAGGCCAGGCAATTAAGTTCAGGAAGAAAAAGCTACAAGCATCTCTATTTTAAAAGCTAGATGATCACTTGATCACTCTGACACATCCCCAGGCTTTCTTAAATGGAACATCTGTTTTCCTGTCGTCAGCAAGGGTAAACCCCTAAACACTAGATGGAACTAACTCTGTGTGTGTGAGAGAGAGAGCGAGAGGAAGCACAACAATAGGAAGTGGAAATTAGTGCCCTGAAGCCCCAGCTCCTTGCATGCACAGGCTTCTTCCTAAGTCCTGGCAGCCTCTAGGAATGGGTCAAACCCGTCAAATGACAGGTTTCCCAAACATTAGCAAACGTCAGGTACTTCCTATGTCCTGCATAATGAAAGGCTTAAAAAACCACCAGCGCTTGAACTGGCCTCTCTGAGGCCGGATGGTGGAAACAGACTTTCTTCCTAGTCCATCTGCATCTGGCAGCTTCCCCTGGGACCTGGTCAGCACAACAAGACAAAGGTGTCCACTGAGAGATGGGTGGCAACGGCTGTATTTGAAGCGCATCAGTAAGCAAGCTAATCTGGGGCTCCTGCCTGGGAGGCAAGACTTCTATCACTAGACCGCGACCTGACCGCCTCCTTCTAGAAACCTCCCCAAACACACACACACACACACACACACACACACACACACACACACTTCACTGCCACAGAATTGATTCGGATTCGTTGAAACCCCGTAGGAGGGAGTAGAACTGCCCCTGTGTGTTTCTAAAACTCTCACTCTTTAAAGGAAGCCTCATCTTTCTTCCTGGGGATGGTAGGTGGTGTTGAACCGCCGACCTGGCAGTCTAATATGTGACCATGATGCCATCAGGGCTCCTCAAAACCCCGGGTGCAACGTAGGACAGAAGAAAGCTGCCGTCTATCGAGCGCCTCCCTTTGGCAGTACACTGTTGTGGTGAGGGTCTGGTGCGTCGACTCCGGCTCTCAGGGACGCTGTGGGACACCACAGAACCGCCCCAAGGGCACCCTCAGCTTCGGTCTACAGAAGCAGATCTGGAGCTGAGTCAGAATCACCCACTTTCCAGTTTGCAGCCGAGCACTTCAGCCTGGCACCACCAGGGTTTTGCTCCATTATCCCCAGAGTCTCCCGACCCCACCTCCACCCACCCTCCCTCCAAGTAGGTGGTTCCCGTTGCTGTCCTGCTATTACTCCCACTGCACAGACTGCGCTGGTGGGGGGTGGGGGACACAGCAGCACCGCTCGTGGGAGGCGGTATGAATCGAACCCCACGCCGAGGACCAGGCAAGGCCTTGGCCTGCATGTGAAGGAAGCGGCTATGGGTTGTCCTGTGGGAGGGGTTCCAGGCAGGAGAGCCGTCCTGGGCAGAAAGAACCCCAAGATGTCTAAGAAGCAGGATGTCTGTCCATCCTGCCTACCTTGCTCTTCTCATGGCATTGTTGGGGAAACAAGAGAGAGAGGAGAGAGAGAGAGAGAGAGAAGGTGGGGTGGGCGGATATTTACAACCAGAAGGAATGATCACAAGGACCCAGCCTCAGCCCTGGGGGGACCAGGTAATCGACTCCATTGCGGAGATCCTCCCTTCTCCAGGGGAAGCTGCCGCAGGAGAAGGAACTAGTAGATTCCAAGTCACCGGGAGCGTCCTGGAGCCAGCCACCTGGGAATTCCCAGGCGAGGGGCCACTCAGCAGGGAGCTACAGCGACTGCCAGCAGGTGCACCACGGGCTCAGGCAGCCTTGAAAGGGGAGGACAAAGTCATGGGCCCTCTACCCCAAGACCTCTCCAGCGTCTGGCGTCTGGCACAGCGCTCACCAGGCCACAGGCTCCCTAAGCTCGGCACCTCAGACCGCCTCCCTCCTGGCAACCTTGCACCTACCTGACCAGGAAGTAGAGCTGCGGCTGAGGCTGAGCCCGTGCAAGCAGCGCTCCAGGGCATGCTGGATGCGGTCCTCCGTGCACGTCGTGGCCCCCGGCTGCATCGTGAGTCATCGCCTGCAGAGGGGACAGACACCAGGTGTTGCCCGAGCTGCTTTCCCAGAGCCGGTGGTGTGGTCAGCACAGACTGCGCGGGCCCTCTGCCGCCCTCTGCCATCTATATGATTCTGGTACTGGCACTGGGGGGTGAGGGCGGGAGGGGAGAGCATAGGGCCCTTCAGGGCACCTGCCGAACACCACATCTTAAGTTGCAGGAGAGAGAGCGCCGTTTCTAGCCAGCGAGGGATCCGGGATCAAGGGGACAGCTAGACGGGGGTCTGGCCGCCGTCCACTCCCCCACCTCCCTACCCCCGCGCCCCGGGAACTTCTGCGTGTCACCATGAGCCTGGGACGTGGCAAAGAGTCGCCAGAGCCCAATGAGCAGGGCCGAAGGACCCCCGGGGAGAATCAGAATTGGGTGGGACCTTTTAAAAAAATCCTCTCTGCATCCCTGGAACCCCCAAGAATGGGCCTGGAATCTGCTCCCAAGGACAAGCCCTTCAGGGAGCTCCTCAAAGAGTGGGCCATCCAAGGCTAGGACGTGAGCTCAGACTGTCCTCAGGTGCCCCAACCCCACCCCACCCACCCTACCCTGTGGGTGGGGCACCCAGGCCTCAGGCACCTGCTTCTGTTCTGTCCCCGCCTCCTCACTTGCCATTCCTTTCCCAGACCCACACCCAAACCCAAAGACCGTACCTGGCACCTGTTCCACACCCTACCAAGGCCAGGTCAAAGTCCTCCTAGGCCGACTACCCGGCGGTGACGCCTGATGCCTCTCTGTCCACCAAGAGGCTCAGACTCAAACCCTAACTGTCAGAGTGGCTTCGCCCAGGCGATGCTGGGCCAATGCTTTAACTCTCCCAAACCTCCCATGGACACATCTGTAAACTGGGCCGACGAGGGCACTGCCGTCTGCGAGCACTGGGAAGGCTAAATGACACAGCGGGTGTCCTGAGTCAGCTCTCCCAATACATGTCACCCCCCACCCCACCCCCCCGCTCCAGCCTTTGCCATCATCACTGCCTTCTCCCGTTCTGGATGAACCGCCATCTCTAGCCAGGCAGGCCCGGCCGTGGCAGAAGCCCAGGGAGGAGTGGTCCATTCTGTGCAGCCGGGGACGGAGTGGGACATGAGAAGCAGAAGCAGTGGGCTGCGCCATGCAAATGAAACGCGATGGGACATAAAAGCTGCACCCGCATCAGCAGCCCGGCCCAGCACCCAGAGGCCCCTCTGTAGGCAAATCTTCCCACTTCCCTCGTCTGGGAGGAAGTCCGCCAAGGAAAGAAGAGTAAGCCCTTTGTGATGAGCAGCTCAGCATCCTCTCTCCCGTGGTCCATGTTCTCTCAGGCAGGGAGGCCACGTGGATGCACTCGTTCATGCTCTACAACACTCCCGGACCACCTGCTTCCCGTGTGCCAGTCACGCCCACTGCTACCCAGGCCATCTCGCCCAGAAAGGGGTTTGGTGAACTCTCCTCGGATTTTGCTCGAAGACAGCCTCACTTATGAGTTAGGGTTCCTGGGTTGTAACAGAGGGTGAACACGCTCAGCTGCTAACTGGAGTGTTACACGCTGGAAGTGCCGCCAGAGAAAGGCCTGGCGATCGACTTCCAAAGCTCCACCACTGCAAACCAACCCCCTGTGGCACAACACACAGAGTGGCTGTGAGTCCACTGAAGGACAAGTGGCTGGGGACTCTGGGCTCACCATACCAGCAGCCCACCCACCACTGCCCCCCCTCCTAAGACACCAATGCTCCCAGGAGTCCTCCTCTCTCTCTGGATCACACAGTAGCTGGCATGGTCCGGGCATTTCTCCTAGAGCAAAGGCTGACCTAGGCAAACTGGGTTTTAACACGCCCTCCCCCCAGCCCTGCAGTGGGCCAGTCAGCCGTGTCATGAGGCAGGAGTGAGTCACGCTGCTGACAATGGCCCTGCATGGTCACAAATGCAAACCCAAGATGCAAACGGGCACCCTGCGCCTGCAGCACTTTGGTCTGCTGCTGGGGGCAAATCCCGGCCATCGAGTCGATTCTGACTCAGGTCCGTCTGCCCGTCAGAGGACGGAGGACAGCTGCTCCGGGATGTTTCTGAGATGACTCTTTCTGGGAGCAGACACTATGAAGAAGCTGCTGGGTTTGAACTGCTCACCTGGCAGCGAGCAGCCTCAAACTGCCCTGGGCCTACTGCGCTGCCTTCCCAGAGGGCTGATGGGGCTCCCTGACCCCTGCTGAGGGGTGGGATGTGTTCTCCTGACCCTCTCCTGTTCTGTGGGGACAATCAAGACCTTCAGCTCGGTACCCAAGGTCACCTCAGGGTGGCCCCAAGCTCTGCTCACACAGGCAAGATTTGCCTACGGGGCTGGGACTGGGAGTCTTTGAGAGGGGGCGGCAGGAGGAGGGAGAGTCCATGTGGGGAAATCCTTGCTGCCTGGGTGGTGGTGGGAGGGGGGGGCAGATAGACACAGCATCCCACCACTTGTGCCTGCCCCTTGACACTCCCGAGTCTCTGATGAGCCAGTTGTCAGCCATTTCTTGTGGCTTCTCGGCTCAGCTGGACTCTACCAGCTATGGGGCAAGGCTCATGGGGGAGGTGGTGCCCTCCCCCCCTTAAGATGGTGCCTGTAAGCATTTGTCAGAAACCTGGAAGCAAGGCCCAGCTTCTCTGGCATCCTATTCTGAGACACGCCCCCTCCCCACCTGGCCGCCCCCTAAGAAAAGCTCAAGTTGTGCAATTCCCAGCTGCTGCCGGGAATGCATCCCCACCCTCCGCCCCCTGCCCGCAGTGTGGTAGAACAGTGTCGAAACTTCCAACAACAACGGGGCCAGTTCCTCTTCTGAAGCAGTAAACACTCAGAGTCCTCACTGAGGACCCTGGATACCAGGGGGTGGGGGGTGATGAGGGGGGGGGTGTGGTGGGCCTATGGCAGACCCAGGGGCAGGTGGGCCTGTTCTGCTCCCTGCTTCACATGTTGACATGACCCCCTGGTGCCAGGGAGAGGACATTTTCTCTAATGTGTATGGCTAATCGGAGAATGGGGTCTGCCAGGGTCTCACTGCTGCCCTCATCTTTTGGAGGCAGCTCCCACCCCCCAATAGTGCAGGGAGGGGCGTTGTTCCTTGGAGGGGCTTCTGAATCCCTGATGTTGCCAGGTGCCCATCGACTCCCCATAGCAACCCTGTGGGAACACGGCCCGGTCCTGTCCTGTGCCAGCCGTACAATTGTTCCCAGGGTTGCAGTTACAATGTCAACCCGTCTCCTCTTTACCGCTGCTCCTCCACGAAACCAAACAGGATGTTCTCCAGGGACTGGTCTCTCCGGGCAACATGTCGAAGGGGCATGCGACAAAGTCTCACCAGCCTTGCCTCTCCGGTGTACTGCCTCCAAGGCAGATGGATCTGTTCCTTGGCTCTGTGGTTCTTTCCATTGTCTTCACAATTCAAATGCAGTCTGCTTCCATCATCCTTCTTCAGTGTCTGACTTTGGCCGCATCTGGGGCCATTGAAACTTCCATGGCTTGGGGCAGGAACACAAACCGTCAGCCTCAAAGTGACACCTTTGCATTTTAGCGCTTAAATGGAGGGCTCAGATCTTACAAAGAGGGAGAAATGGGTCTCCAGCCCAAACTGCTGGCTGCTTGTTCTGGAATGTTCCAGGCTCCTACCTTTGAAGTCGTTAGTTCCATGGGTGGGAACAAGAGCAGTCACGGGGCCTGCAGTCCTGCCCCTATCTCACCAGCCACCCCAGTTCTGGGCTCTGCCCCCTTTTCTCCTTCCAATCATTCATACTCTGCTCCTAGGGACTGCTCAAGGAAGAATCTTTCCGGTGGCCTAATCTCCCATACAGAACAGACCAGAGACTAAAGACACCTACGGCAATCACCTCTGTGGGTTGCGATGGAAAGGGTTCGAAACAAGAAGGAAGGCGTGGCCAGAGAAGGATCTCTGCTTCTCTGAGGATACCTCGTGGCTCTGACTCTGAACACAGCAGTGTTTCATGTGCCTACTCTACTGCTGGGTAAGTGCTGGCTCTCTAACAGCAAAGTGGGCAGGTCAAGCCCCACCCTGGGACTATCCCTGGGGGAAAGATGAGGCTATCAGCTCCTGTCAAGATTGACAGTCTTAGAACCTCTCTAGAGGGACACTAGAGCCAGACTGGATCAACCAAATTATGGGGGGGGGGGGGGGGGCGGTGAAAAATGAGACACGAAAGGTCGCAAATCACACTGCCTACGTTACAAATGTTTAACGTAGCTCTATGAGAGAGACAGAAAGCGCCCCGGTGACGTAGTGGTTATGAGTTGGGCCGCAGTCCTCAGGATCGGCAGTTGGAAACCACCCCCTGCAAGACAGGACTTTCTACTCCCATAAAAAGCTCCAGTCTTGGGCTGAGCCCCGGTGGCATAGTGGTTGTACGCGGGACTGCGGCCCACTGGGACGGAGGTTCAATTCCAGCAGTGGGGCTGGGCCTCCTACTCCCACCACCGGAGAGCAGTGATGCCCACAAAAAAAAAAAAAAAAAGCTCCAGTCTTGCCTGAGCCCTGGCGGCCTAGTGGTTGTGTACAGGACTGCGGCCCACAGGGCTGACAGTTCAAATCCAGCAGCAGCTCTCCAGGAGCCAGGCTGGGCTTCCTACTCCCAGCAGGGCAGTGATGCCACACACACACACACACACACACACACACACACACAAGCTTCAGTGTCAGATGCTCACAGGAGCAAGTCTACCCTTTCCTAGAGCGTTACTGTGCAATGGCATCAACTCGACGGCAGTGAGTGTGGGTTGACTTGGATTCAAGAGACGGGGAGAAGAAGACCTTATCTGCGTCACTCGGAAGTCCTGGGTGGTGCAAATAGTGAAGGGACTGGCTGTACAGAACCGAAAGGCTGCTTGTCTGCATGCGCCCAGGGGTGCCTTGGGGAAAAGACCGAATGACCTACTGTGGCAGTCATGTGCTTATGTTAATTTTATAATTGAAATGTAGGGGGTGGAGTCTGGCTTGTTGATCAGGAGAAAGCCATTGAGTAGCTGATGAGGCCTCTGTTCGGGCATGGCTTTCACCTGAGACTCCTGGGAAATCTCGCGGTATTTCCCTCGTGAAGATGAGAAGCTATCTTCCCCAGTTGTTGGGAGTTAGTTTCAGAGATGATTGACCACAGGCAACACAGAATGGCGGCGGCTGAGAGGCTGGAGTAGCCGGTGGAGAGACCACATGGCTTAGCCCTGATGAAGACAGACCTCTGAAGCTGGAGTGGCATGCTGTTGATGGACCTGAGCCCTGGAAGCGAGGAGCCACGGGGAGACCCCTGCCAGCGCCAGAATTCTGCACCCACTGACCTGTGACTTCCTGAGTCGGAAGCAGACTTTATAGACTGACTTCGGGCATATGGGTTATTATTGGACTTATGACTTTGCACTGGACTGGATTGGGATGCCTTCTTAGGGTCACATTTCTTTTGAATATAAACCCTTTCCTGATACCTATATGCGTGTCT